>CM054114.1:151818195-152099561 GCA_028673005.1 Tanypteryx hageni
GTACAGTGCTCAAAAGAACTCTCGAAACCATCTCTTTCGAACACCTCCGTGGAATACACAACAAACATGTCAGAGAAGAAGCAGTTGAAAGTTTAATAGAGAGGCTTATTGTTAGTAGCGCTGGCGAGGCAGAGACTTGGTGAACGAAATAGGCAAATCGAGCAGAAACACGGAATTCACCCAATCTTAAATAAAACCATTAATTATTGATGAATAATTTTGAGCAAAACATAATAAAATTTAATTCCATTTTAAATTGACTTTTTATTAAAGATCTGACATAATTTTTTCAACATAAGTTTTTCATAATCCGTATGCAAGTGTTGCGTCGTAACAACTTTTATCATTGATGATAGACGTGCATCAGTCAACCTTGACCTTTGCAGGGTTTTATTGTTTTTCATTATAGAAAACAGTTGCTTGCAAACATATGTGCTTCCAAACATTGATATTATTTTTGCAGCAAATGTTCACATTTCGACAAAACAGTCAGGCGAATAAAAATCTAGCGCACGACCTCATTAAACTTAGTTTTTAGGATGTCATCGCACTGCAATTCAATCAGTTCCAATTGAATTTTTTCACCTGCTTTTTTAACATCAAAATTGAATGGAGAAGTAAACAGAAAATTCATTTTCTTGAGATTTTGAATCTCTGCTCAAATTCAATTTTTAACGCTTCAATTTTGGCTGAATATTTAATAAAAATCCAAATTCAAAAATGAATCTTTAAGTTCAGCTGCATAGTGGAAATGGGCCAATATACCTGTTTTTAGTTGGGTCTCCCATAAACGTAACTTAATTTGAAAAGCTATTCCATCCGAGAGGGTTAATGTTGACTAATGTAAGCTTATTGTTTTTACCTTTCAATACATATAGCAAATTACAGCCTCTAGGCCAGGGAATAATTCAAACGTACAAATTGTTTTATAGATGACGGATTTTAACTACATTGGTTGCAAAAATGGACTCGGCAGAAAATGTTCAAGATCTGGCGAAAAAAATTGGACTTGCAGATGTTTTAAAATACATCACCGAATTGTGGGATGCAGTTTCACAAAATACAATTAAAAAATGCTTTGTGAAATGTGGAATCCGTGTGATGAGAGAGAGGAAAATAGTAGCGAGATAGTGGAAAATAATAGTGAGATAGTGGAAAGTAGTAGTGAAACAGAGGAAAATAGGGAAATTTTACCTGTGCAGAATGAACTTTTAAAACTTGGTAAACAAACCAATTTAGATATTGACATCAGTTTTGATGAAAACATTGTGAAAATTAGGAGAAAGAGTCAATTGAACTGTCAGAAAATCAAGATGATGATACCAATGGAAACAAAGAAAATGAAGATGAACATACCAAAGTTAAAGTGAACAAAGATTAATGAAAGTTTGGAAACAGTATCAGAACTAAAAAATTTATCCCGTGAATTAGGCAATGGGTCTTAAACTGTTTAATCTTTTACCAGCTGGCTTAAAGATTCTGGACATAAAAAAATTAAGGAAAGCTGATTCTGACACATGGGGCATATTATAGTATAGAACAGTATTTCTTAACCTGGGGTGCAAGATGCCCTTTCTGGGGGTGCGAGACATGCCAGATTTATTTAGAAGGTAAACCATTGAAAACACAAATTAAGCACAGGCACATAAGTACAACTCCTTTGTTTCATCAAACTTATGTATTTATTAACTTGGCCTAGCGTACATGGCAGATGTATTCACACACCTAAATAAACTCAACACATCTATGCAAGGAACTAGGGTGAACACGGTAACGGCCAAATAGAAGTTATCTGCTTTTATTCAGAAACTTCCAGTTTGGATAGTGCATTTAAAAAAGAAATTTCACTAACTTTCCTTTGCTTGAAGAAACAGTTGTTTTGGAAAATGAAGGAATGACCATCGCAACTGAAGTGACAAAATATTTGCAACAATTGAGTGACTCTTTCCAAGGATATTTTTCCACTGGAGATCTTAATGTGGCAAAGAAATGGATACTGGATCCATTTATTTTTAACCTGGATTCGATCAACCATGGTGATTTGACAAAAGATGATCTCATTGAATTACGGGCTAATGGCTAATGGACGAATCTGAATGCAGTTTGAGAAAATGAAGGTTGAGAATATCTGGTGTGCTCAACTAGCACGGTTTCCACAGCTGGCAAAGACAACGCTGGAGATTCGTGTGCCACTTGCGACTACATACTTGTGCAAAATAGAATTTTTATAACTCTTACACGCAGGGCCGACATAAGGCAGTTTGGCGCCCTACACAAACTTTTTTGGCGTCCTACTCCAATCTAAATGATACTAAAAAATCTAATAGATAAAAATTATTTTTAATAGTAATTACACAATGATGTCTATAAGCACCAGTACTACTACTACTACTAATATTAATGAAAGATCGGTTTTTATTATTAAATAATTTTTTCATAATTACTAAAAAGAATTTTTTTCCACATTAATACAGCTTTATGGTAAGTAATAGCAGTAAAAATGGGCATTAAAAAGAATATTTTAAGCAAGAGATTATGCAAATCATAACTTTAGGCTCATAAGTTAGTTGGTACATCAACATCTTCAAGAATTACACATTCTCCAAATCTTCCTCAGACCGCTAATTTAAACTTCTTATACTTTTAGGATTGGGGTAATGCACAGCATTGAAGAGGAATTAAAATCATTTTCAATATAAAGATTTATACAACACAAATGCACGTGAAAAATATAAAAAAATGAATCAATAAAAGATGAAAGATAAGTATACGTTACTTAAAAAAAGAATCGAGACACACATACAGTAGGGTGGATCGTTTTTAAATTTTTTTAAAAATTGAAAATGCCTCATGTGGCATGGGGAGCCTTTCCTGGCACTAAATATGGGGCAATAAAATTTTTTCAGCCGGAC
Source organism: Tanypteryx hageni (assembly GCA_028673005.1). NCBI lineage: Eukaryota > Metazoa > Arthropoda > Insecta > Odonata > Petaluridae > Tanypteryx > Tanypteryx hageni. Next base: position 151,821,108 of record CM054114.1, read on the forward strand.
AATTTTTAGAGATGCCCCATTGCGGCCAAAGTTTACACAGCGTTTACTGCATTTTTCGGCTGTTTTTGGCCATGTTGTGCAGCTCTTTGCTTGTTTGGAGCATTTTTCAGTTCCAAACTTCCCAGAACTTACCACAGGGAGGTAGTTGCACTTCAAGTTCCACCCGTGACCACCAAACCACCCTACCATATGGGCACGTTTACTGCTTTTCGTTTGTATTGTGCCTGTTTCGAATTTGGGCATTTCTTCCAGTGACTTCAGTTGCGCCCAAATCCATCTCATGCTGACTGGCCATACACTGCTTTTGAAGCTTCCATAACCAACTTTACTGTTCTCTCCACAGCTTGTGTGTGGCAGGGCATCTTAAACAGAGGGACAGTAGGCAGATCATCATTGCTTGAAATGGCTTGCAGGTCAGCATTTGTAATAGAGTTGAGTATAGGAGGGTCAGTAACTGTTACCCAGAACCACTTAGGAGTTTGGTGTAGTCCTGGGCCTTGTAATTCAGAGGAAGAATCCTAAATGCCCGAACTTTCTTACACTTTTCCTGTCCTGCACTCAGGATGCGTTTGACAGTTTTCAGGATGTCCAAAGAAAGCGTTCCTTTGAATCACCGGATCAATAATCTTCTGAACATTTTCGCTGAGACACAGCGACTCGTGGATCAGCTTCCATAGGTGTCATGAACAATCAATGCATTACGGGTTGCACTTGATTGCGAACCAGACAGGTGAATAAACTCGCATGATGTATTGGGTGAGTAGCTGCAAGTTTTCTGATGACTGTTCTGTGCTGATGTACAATCGCAAATTGCGATTGGCTGTCATCAACTATCTTGTATGAGAGAGTGCTCCTGGTGATTTCCTCGAGTCTGAGGAGCAGTCACCACTGGAAATAGTATTACACATGTTGAGTAGGTATTGCTGGTTCGTGCTCAAATAATTTACATCAATATGCTGTTTCAAAATTGACTGTCTGAAACTGTACAACTGGTAGCTTCTCAAAAACTTTGAGGGCCTGTCCTATGGGACCTGTCAGCTTTTTTGGCCCTTGAGTGCCTCCGTCAAGATGGAAGAGCAGATGACGTAGTGGGAGCTCGTAGGCATGGAGTAAACAAATCAGCCACTGAATGGGCCTGCCAAGTTCTGCTTCCATGCGAGAAATAACTCCTGAATCTGGTCCTGTATTAACAGCAGTTTCAATACTTTCGATCGCACGCAATTCAGTGGCATCAATTTGAGTCTCCTCCAAACGATCCTTAAAGCTCGAATGGATATTTACACCACTGCTGGACAATGGTGTTACATGGCCAAGATAGGAAAAGCCTGGTTCCTGCACAAGCGATATGTGTTACTCTTGTTGCATCTTCTGATGCCTTTTGTCATCAATCTTGACCTGTACTAGAGTGTTATTTTTTTGCCATCAAAGTAAAGACCTTGCAGGGGTTTTCTATCTGCAGCATCTTTCCCTGCAAATCATGGTGTATTTTTTCTTTACCCTTCTTACTTTGTTTCGGTCCATGATATCACCACTTCCCTCTGCCTGCAGAGCTTCTGTGACTAGTTGTGCGGTGTTTCTGTCTGGGACATCTGTCCTGTCAGCTTCTAGGGAGATGGCTTTAAGATCAGCTTTACTTGTATTTGGAATAAGTCTATTATTGGGTTTGAAATCACAATCAGTGGTGTCAGTCCCATCCTCAGAATGTGAGATGAGCTGCTATCGGTGGTTAACACTAAATGCTCTCTTACATGCGACACATGCCCCAAATATTTGGTATGTCGGTCGGCTAGAGCTTGCTTTCTCTTTGATCTTGACTGTAGTATAGTCATAATATTTCCATCAATGCTCGTGCTTATGTATCCTATATCACTCTGTTTTTCATGGGCCTCTTCACTTTCCTGTACTTGTTGACATAAGAGCGTAATAGACCAATGATCTGTTGATCTGTCACAAATGAAAGAGAGGTGCTCATCCAATTTTTTCCCTGCAGGCACCACATATTGGAGCTGGTACTGGAAGCTGTCTTCTCTGTCATCGTAAGTCCATCAGCGAGCCCAGAAATACTAATCTTCAAGCGATTTCAAGCTCATTGGGTTTTGATAAAAAAGTATCAATAGATACGAAAGCCAAATTGATTCAAGCTCTCCAAAATGATGGTAATGAGGACCACTCAAAGAGAGTGACTGTTGATCTGGATAGCATCTTGGAGAAAAATTTGGACTATCACCAGGAGCACTCTCTCATACAAGATAGTTGATGACAGCCAATCGCAATTTGCGATTGTACATCAGCACAGAACAGTCATCAGAAAACTTGCAGCTACTCACCCAATACATCATGCGAGTTTATTCACCTGTCTGGTTCGCAATCAAGTGCAACCCGTAATGCATTGATTGTTCATGACACCTATGGAAGCTGATCCACGAGTCGCTGTGTCTCAGCGAAAATGTTCAGAAGATTATTGATCCGGTGATTCAAAGGAACGCTTTCTTTGGACATCCTGAAAACTGTCAAACGCATCCTGAGTGCAGGACAGGAAAAGTGTAAGAAAGTTCGGGCATTTAGGATTCTTCCTCTGAATTACAAGGCCCAGGACTACACCAAACTCCTAAGTGGTTCTGGGTAACAGTTACTGACCCTCCTATACTCAACTCTATTACAAATGCTGACCTGCAAGCCATTTCAAGCAATGATGATCTGCCTACTGTCCCTCTGTTTAAGATGCCCTGCCACACACAAGCTGTGGAGAGAACAGTAAAGTTGGTTATGGAAGCTTCAAAAGCAGTGTATGGCCAGTCAGCATGAGATGGATTTGGGCGCAACTGAAGTCACTGGAAGAAATGCCCAAATTCGAAACAGGCACAATACAAACGAAAAGCAGTAAACGTGCCCATATGGTAGGGTGGTTTGGTGGTCACGGGTGGAACTTGAAGTGCAACTACCTCCCTGTGGTAAGTTCTGGGAAGTTTGGAACTGAAAAATGCTCCAAACAAGCAAAGAGCTGCACAACATGGCCAAAAACAGCCGAAAAATGCAGTAAACGCTGTGTAAACTTTGGCCGCAATGGGGCATCTCTAAAAATTGTCCGGCTGAAAAAATTTTATTGCCCCATATTTAGTGCCAGGAAAGGCTCCCCATGCCACATGAGGCATTTTCAATTTTTAAAAAAATTTAAAAACGATCCACCCTACTGTATGTGTGTCTCGATTCTTTTTTTAAGTAACGTATACTTATCTTTCATCTTTTATTGATTCATTTTTTTATATTTTTCACGTGCATTTGTGTTGTATAAATCTTTATATTGAAAATGATTTTAATTCCTCTTCAATGCTGTGCATTACCCCAATCCTAAAAGTATAAGAAGTTTAAATTAGCGGTCTGAGGAAGATTTGGAGAATGTGTAATTCTTGAAGATGTTGATGTACCAACTAACTTATGAGCCTAAAGTTATGATTTGCATAATCTCTTGCTTAAAATATTCTTTTTAATGCCCATTTTTACTGCTATTACTTACCATAAAGCTGTATTAATGTGGAAAAAAATTCTTTTTAGTAATTATGAAAAAATTATTTAATAATAAAAACCGATCTTTCATTAATATTAGTAGTAGTAGTAGTACTGGTGCTTATAGACATCATTGTGTAATTACTATTAAAAATAATTTTTATCTATTAGATTTTTTAGTATCATTTAGATTGGAGTAGGACGCCAAAAAAGTTTGTGTAGGGCGCCAAACTGCCTTATGTCGGCCCTGCGTGTAAGAGTTATAAAAATTCTATTTTGCACAAGTATGTAGTCGCAAGTGGCACACGAATCTCCAGCGTTGTCTTTGCCAGCTGTGGAAACCGTGCTAGTTGAGCACACCAGATATTCTCAACCTTCATTTTCTCAAACTGCATTCAGATTCGTCCATTAGCCATTAGCCCGTAATTCAATGAGATCATCTTTTGTCAAATCACCATGGTTGATCGAATCCAGGTTAAAAATAAATGGATCCAGTATCCATTTCTTTGCCACATTAAGATCTCCAGTGGAAAAATATCCTTGGAAAGAGTCACTCAATTGTTGCAAATGTTTTGTCACTTCAGTTGCGATGGTCATTCCTTCATTTTCCAAAACAACTGTTTCTTCAAGCAAAGGAAAGTTAGTGAAATTTCTTTTTTAAATGCACTATCCAAACTGGAAGTTTCTGAATAAAAGCAGATAACTTCTATTTGGCCGTTACCGTGTTCACCCTAGTTCCTTGCATAGATGTGTTGAGTTTATTTAGGTGTGTGAATACATCTGCCATGTACGCTAGGCCAAGTTAATAAATACATAAGTTTGATGAAACAAAGGAGTTGTACTTATGTGCCTGTGCTTAATTTGTGTTTTCAATGGTTTACCTTCTAAATAAATCTGGCATGTCTCGCACCCCCAGAAAGGGCATCTTGCACCCCAGGTTAAGAAATACTGTTCTATACTATAATATGCCCCATGTGTCAGAATCAGCTTTCCTTAATTTTTTTATGTCCAGAATCTTTAAGCCAGCTGGTAAAAGATTAAACAGTTTAAGACCCATTGCCTAATTCACGGGATAAATTTTTTAGTTCTGATACTGTTTCCAAACTTTCATTAATCTTTGTTCACTTTAACTTTGGTATGTTCATCTTCATTTTCTTTGTTTCCATTGGTATCATCATCTTGATTTTCTGACAGTTCAATTGACTCTTTCTCCTAATTTTCACAATGTTTTCATCAAAACTGATGTCAATATCTAAATTGGTTTGTTTACCAAGTTTTAAAAGTTCATTCTGCACAGGTAAAATTTCCCTATTTTCCTCTGTTTCACTACTACTTTCCACTATCTCACTATTATTTTCCACTATCTCGCTACTATTTTCCTCTCTCTCATCACACGGATTCCACATTTCACAAAGCATTTTTTAATTGTATTTTGTGAAACTGCATCCCACAATTCGGTGATGTATTTTAAAACATCTGCAAGTCCAATTTTTTTCGCCAGATCTTGAACATTTTCTGCCGAGTCCATTTTTGCAACCAATGTAGTTAAAATCCGTCATCTATAAAACAATTTGTACGTTTGAATTATTCCCTGGCCTAGAGGCTGTAATTTGCTATATGTATTGAAAGGTAAAAACAATAAGCTTACATTAGTCAACATTAACCCTCTCGGATGGAATAGCTTTTCAAATTAAGTTACGTTTATGGGAGACCCAACTAAAAACAGGTATATTGGCCCATTTCCACTATGCAGCTGAACTTAAAGATTCATTTTTGAATTTGGATTTTTATTAAATATTCAGCCAAAATTGAAGCGTTAAAAATTGAATTTGAGCAGAGATTCAAAATCTCAAGAAAATGAATTTTCTGTTTACTTCTCCATTCAATTTTGATGTTAAAAAAGCAGGTGAAAAAATTCAATTGGAACTGATTGAATTGCAGTGCGATGACATCCTAAAAACTAAGTTTAATGAGGTCGTGCGCTAGATTTTTATTCGCCTGACTGTTTTGTCGAAATGTGAACATTTGCTGCAAAAATAATATCAATGTTTGGAAGCACATATGTTTGCAAGCAACTGTTTTCTATAATGAAAAACAATAAAACCCTGCAAAGGTCAAGGTTGACTGATGCACGTCTATCATCAATGATAAAAGTTGTTACGACGCAACACTTGCATACGGATTATGAAAAACTTATGTTGAAAAAATTATGTCAGATCTTTAATAAAAAGTCAATTTAAAATGGAATTAAATTTTATTATGTTTTGCTCAAAATTATTCATCAATAATTAATGGTTTTATTTAAGATTGGGTGAATTCCGTGTTTCTGCTCGATTTGCCTATTTCGTTCACCAAGTCTCTGCCTCGCCAGCGCTACTAACAATAAGCCTCTCTATTAAACTTTCAACTGCTTCTTCTCTGACATGTTTGTTGTGTATTCCACGGAGGTGTTCGAAAGAGATGGTTTCGAGAGTTCTTTTGAGCACTGTACATTGCAGGTATGCCTCGATGTTGGTTGTTCCACTAAGAATAAATTATTGTGAATAAATACCCTACCCATAAAACTATGCAGAAGGCTAAACAAATCCTAGAAGACCATCCTGCAACCCTCAGGTCGTGGACCTATCGTGAAAATGTCTCCCATGAGTTTGACATGCCTGGATTAGAGAATGACTGATTACCAGCAGTAAGTTTTATTTGGGATTTATTCATTCAGAATTGCACCTCATTGAACAATCCTGGAGATAATCTAACGATTGATGAGGAATTGGTCCCTCCCAAATATGGCATAAAGACGTTTTGGATGGTGGACTCAAAAAACTTTTACACCATGAAAGGGAAAATATGGTGCGAAGGCTTTCGTGGCGTTCGGCTGTAGGCTGCATATCTTTCCTTTTTCGGTGTTTCATCGTGTTGATCTTTTAACAAGACGACACAGTGAAACACGGAAAAAGAAAAATACGCAGCCTAAAGGGAAAATATATTGTAGGATTGCTCCTAATTCTCCTATTGAAAAGGATTTGGCAACAAAAATAGTCGAAGAATTAGCAGAACTGGTTTAAAACAGTGGGAGAAATACTTAGTTATTACCTATACATGTGAAACGAAAAACTGTAGAAGTTTTTGTAATAACTGCATATCTCTTTTGTATATGTCGCGAATTTCATCTTTGCTTTTATGGCTTTTTTCTCCCTTTGAGGTTAATGAGGAAAGACTATGTCAGTAATGCTGTTGGATTTGTTAAACTGAAGCGAGAAGGAAAAATATGTATTGTTAAAGGCAAGATTTGCCCGGAACACAGAATAAGCTAAAGCAGTTATGAAGTGAGTGTAGTTGTAGATGAAGAAGAAGATTTAGTCACGTCTGTGGAGTGTCATGACTGCCCTTATTTAGCAAAACATGGTCCTTCAAAATACCATGCTGTCGTGGATATTATGTGAACAAATTTATTAAAATATTTAAATTACAAAACTAACTTAATATGTAACATTTGTAAAAGTATTAACTTAAAAACTTGGTACTTGAATATATGCACTGCAACAGTAATTATTTGCTTAATAAACCCATAGCCCAACAATTTCCGAAGTTTGATCTTACATGTTTAGAATAGGTATATAACATTATGGAGATTTTGTTAAAATATATATGCTAATCTTTGAAACATAAAAATATAATTTACTCTTTCAACGTTCTCCAGAAATATATGCATCATGTCAATGTAATGCCGACATAAGTCATAAACTAAAATATGAAGCAATAAAATTACGTACATACATATAACTAGTACAGTCGAACTCATTTATAATGAGCACAGTTATAACGAGATCTTGGCTATTGCGAGCAAACAGAGAAGAGTTGGTTGGAAATGATGTATTTAATGAGCAACATTTTATGGTTAAAGCGATCACGGTAGTGGAGAGCTTCATGGGTATAACGAGCAAATCTTCAGGCCATTTTTATGAGCAGTAGCTGAACTGCCATACGAGGGACTGAGTTCTATTATTACTTTGCCCGTTTTTGAAAATCTCCCATCTTATCTCTTCCCACATCCCTGCCGATAGCAATTTATAACCATTTTAACGATATTTACAGTCTACATTCATAATATGTTTGGTTTGATTTCCGTTCTCAGAATCTCTTTCAGTGCGGTACGCTACCCACAAAGAGCATAGTCCTTGTTCCAGTAGGATAGCAGAAATCCCCGAAGACCCTGCATGGCGGGGGTGCTGACGGCCTACAAGGGCTCTCAGGTACCTGGGAAAAGATACAATAGTTACCCGTGACGGGGGGAAAGATAATTCCGCGACACATATGCCTCCTTTGAATAGAGCATTCCCTATGCTGCAGGTGCACGTCCCCAATGAGCTTTTTGCGTTCTTTCTCCAAACTCTTAATCCTCTTTTGTTATGGATTCTCAGAAGACCAAGGGAGGGAAACTACCTGGCAAACTAACCAATGAAAATTTTCTGTATCGGTATGAAACATTGACTTTCAAACTCCATGGAAATGAAGAATTCAGTGCTTCTTCAAATCTTTGTGAGTGAACATGTCTTTTTAAAACTCGGGAGAAACACTTGGAATTATTAAAAACAATTTTGCTTCTGTGTTTTAGGTTTTGTTGAGGTGTGTTAAATTCAGTTCTTTTTTACCTAAAAATGGCAGTGGAGAAAAGAAAAATTTTGACAATCAGAGAGAAAGTGAACATTATTAGTGATTTAGAGAATGGAAAAAGCAATGTGTCCATTTGCAAAGAATTAAAACTGAACTCATCAACTGTGACAACCTTTTGGAAAAATCAGGAAAGCATTACTAATGCTTTCGAAAAAAGCGTCATTGCAAAAAAGTTTTAGAAGTGTGACAAAAGTGATCTTGATAAGGCTCTTTTGAGTGGGATTACAATGAAAAGAAATTTCAACATTCCTATTAGTGGACCTCTACTGAAACTACAAGCTGAAAAATTGGCTCATCAACTTGGATATGCCGATTTTGTTTGCAATAACAGATGGCTTGACAGATTCAAAAAAAGAAATAATATTGTTTATGGTACGATAAGTGGCGAATCTGGTGATGTAAACGAAGAAGTGAGTAATGGCTGGATAGAAAATTTGTGGCCAGATCTAAGGAAAGGTTTCTGTGAAAGTGACGTTTTTAATGCTGATGAAGCCGGTATGTTTTATAATTTGCCCCCCCTACATGACCCACAAGTTTAAAGGTGAGAAGTGCACAGGTGGAAAATTGTCCAAAGATTGACTGACTGTTCTGATTTGTTCAAATATGATTGGAACTGAAAAAAGAAAACTCTTAGTATTAGGCAAATCCAAGAAGCCAAGATGTTTTAAAAACATTAAAAATCTTCCAGTAACATGCCGAGCCAACAAAAAAGCCTGGATGACATCATACATTTTTGAAGAAGAAGTGCGTAACTGGGACAAAAAGCTTAGAGAAAAAGATAGGAAAATTTTGCTGATTTTAGACAATTGCCCATTCTTCTCAACCTAATTAACATCAAACTGATATTTTTACCACCAAACTCAACTTCTGTTCTCCAGCCTATGGATCAAGGTGTTATTAGAAGCTTTAAATGCCATTTTAGAAAACTATTAATATTGGAAACTGTAGAATCTATTGAAAGAAAGGAAAAGATTCAAATTTCTGTTCTTGATGCCATCCGATTCATGAGCAAGGCATGGGATAAGGTCACATCACAGACCATCAATAACTGTTTTAAAAAGGCAGGACTGAAGCCCACGGAAGTTGAGGAAGACACCAAAGAAAATGATGACAATATTCTGTTAATAATGTGGTTGAAGAAACACAACTTGGATACTGGGTTGGCATGTGTGGACGATAACGAGACCGTGGACAACAACCTCGTGACTGCCGAAACGCCAACAGATGAGGACATTCTCAAAGCTATTAAAGAAAACAAGGCTTTCGAAGACGCCAGCGAGGAAGAAGATGGTGGTAGGTGGCCAGTTAATGTAGTGTCGAGTGCAGAGGCACAAACTGCTTTAAAAACACTTTCTTTATGAAACCAATGACATCAATCCAGAGTTTCGATTTTATCTTAGTAAAATGAAAGACATTGCTCATAAATTTCAACTTAAAAGAAATTTGAAACAAACGACATTGGGAGACTTCTTTAAAAAATAATGTATTATATCAAGACTATTTAATGATGAAATTATTTTTCTAGTGAATTAATTACATAGTGCATAAATATATCGAATAAATATTGTTAATCGTTTATTCGTAAGCTATGATTATTCATTATTGTCATTATCCCTTTTCCATCTATGAGCTTGTGCATGATAAATGTACTACTGCGTAAAAGTACAAGTAATACATATTATGTATTTACACGAACAGATATAACGAGTAACGGTAATAACAAGCAATATTCATCGGTCCCTTGAATCTCGCTATAACCGAGTTTCACTGTACTTAGATTAAAATGATCTTCACAGACAAATGCAGTTGTATGTTCCAATATATCAGATGCGTATCTCCTCATGGCTTTCAACCACAGTATTCTCCGCTTCTTATTTCTTCCCAAGGAGCTCGGTAGCGTGAAGAACAATTTTCTCAGGGTTTTAATCATTGTATTTAAGCACTGAGGTACCAGACAATACTTATAACCCTTCTAAGTTCCATATTCTCCATTTTAGCTATGATATCAGGAAAAGCAACAGGACGAAGTACCAAAACTGCGTGCTTTCAGTATGGCCGTAAGCGTCATAAGACATGCGATGACGTCACGTACCTCTTACTACTATCTCTCCAACCAAGATGCTGTTTTCGCAGGATATTTAAAACAGTAATTTTAATATTTTATTTTGCATAATGAAGACGATATAACAAAAAAAAATTTCACAGGGAGTAATTAAGCCAATTACAAAGAATTAAAAAAAAACAGAATTAAATATTTTGACAGTCCCCCATTATGAGACAGTAAAGAACGACAGTTGCATTCTAGTGTTTTTGGATTTTGTAGAGATTGTACAATGGTTAGTTATAAGGCAAAGAAGGAAAAATCGGTTATACTTTTCAGCACAATGCACCACGATGAGAGTATTTGAAGAAAACAAGAAAAAGCCAGAAATTGTAGTGTATTACAAATCAACAAAGGGTGGAGTGGACACCATGGATGAAATGATTCAACAATATACCTTTAAAAGACAAACAAAATGTTGGCCCGTAATAATTTTCTCAAACATGCTTGATGTTGCTGCTCTGAATAGTTATGTGTTGTATACTGCTAGCAATGAGTCATATTATGCAAAGCAAAGTGATAATGACATCTGTTTCTAAAAGATCTGTGCACTAAACTTATTATGCTGCATATGGTTTCACGTTATAGAAACATAAGCAATCTTCCCAAACAAACAATTCAGGCAATGATTCATTGTGGTATAAGTTGCTCACCAGAAGTGCGAACATCTCACAAGAGCAAATGTAAAAGATGTTTTATTTGTCCATCAAAAAAAAGACAGAAAAAGAGAAAGGACTTGCATGGTATGTGGAAGTAACATTTGCAAAGAACACTCAAAAGTAATGATTGTTTGTGCAACTTTCGAGCAATAAGCAATATGTTCAATGTAAATATACTTTACTTATTTTGAAAACTAATTATAATTTTTATTTTACTTCTGCAATGTAAAATATTTTGTTTCTCATTATATGTAACAAAATCATAATTTTAGTATCAAAAATATATAATTACTATACCGCGGATCTTTAGGTAAAAACCTAGTTAGTTCCCGAGTAGGTGCCTGAATAATAATGAAATAATATTATGGAAAGATTGAAGGTTTTTAATGAGGTGTTGCCATACCAACCATGTCACTGTTAAACCTCAAGTTTAAATTTTCACATTTTTTTATGGCAATTGGAGAGTCCTCAATACATTTTGATGAATTTCTTATTTTAAGATTTAGTTTTTATTCAGAATTTCCAGCGATTCCAGTAAATTTTGTTTCACTACTTCATTAACACTGGAATGAGTGTAAGGCATTTTATTTTGCATTTTTACACGATTATTTTGCAAAGTATATTTTTTTGTCATTTTTTGTTTTAACATCCAAAACTGTTTGGTTTGCTAGCTTCTGTAGCTCAATGGGTTGTGTAATAGTATGGCAGTACTGGATTAAATCCCAACTGGAAGCATTTAAAAAAATGTAAAACTATTTCATAAGCCACCAGCAAAGATAAAAAACAACAGAAAAGCATTTTATAGGCTTCCAAATTTTGAAGTTGCATAGCAACATGTAATTCACTAGTAGTATATAATCTAAAACAATTTATATCACCTTAAAAATTTGACACCTTACAGGAGGGCAAGTGTTGGATTTAGATGTTCTTACACACTATGGGTGGCAAGAGAAAAAATATATATATTATGCAAATTTAAGAAAAATGTTGTATTTTGAAAAAGATAGATGGAATAAAACCTATTCCTAAATTTGGTTTCATATACAGTGGAACTTCCATAACTCGAACGCCCATAACTCGAAGTGAATTAATTTTACCGGGTATCTATGAGAAAAACGTATTTCCATAAATCGAATTTTCTGTAACTCGAATATTTTTTTGTTTCCCTTGAAGTTAGACTTATGGAAGTTCCACGAATATGTTACACTGAATCTGTGAAATTGCCGAATCCGTGAAATGGGCAGCTTTACCGATCGGCAGACGGAAAACAATATAAATTATTTTCCTGTAATCTCCTCGGTAAGACAAACAACTTTTGCGTTAAAATTTTTCTTGTATCTTTTTTAGTCTCCGAGATAAAGAGCGAGATACACGGCAGAGAGATGAACGGACAGAGAACAATAATAACTTCTTTAAATTTAGTTAGTATTTCAAGTGTTTGCACAATTCATGAAATAGGCAGAATTATCTTTGCCTAATTCACGAATCTCTTATATATTTTCAAGGCTATATTTATGTGTATGTTTCTTCGCTAAAAACTCAAGAACGGCTGCACGTATATTCACCAAATTTTTAATACAAAATTATGCTTTTAGAAATTAACGAATGCACTACTTTTTAATCCTTTCTCTACGTGTCGTGTATTTGCATTAATGCAAGTTTATTCTTAATGACATTTTTCAATATATGCACTGCGTATTTGCATTATCGCAATTTGTTATGCGCAGAGTATCTACCATAAATATATTGTATTATTTATTAAATATTTCATAGATTCGTGACCGTTAAAAAATTATTTTAAATTTTCAAATGCGGTTGTTAAGCTTTCAAAATAGAAAAAAGAATAGTGTTTTTCTCTTCCCGCTTTCTTTGTCATCATCGTAGCAACAGGTACATAACAACGTGTAGATATAATAGACAAAAGAATTGCGTTATTCCCTTCCCGCTACCTTTGTCATCATCATAGCAACAGGTACATAACAACGTGTAAATATATATGAAAAGCAACGCAATCGTTATTAATGATAGAATATTTCCTTTTTGATAAGTAAAATTATCACATTATACATTTATTATGCTAATTTACATGTAATTCAAATTTCGTGGTGAAATGAGATTCAGTTCCCTTACAAGAATAAGTAGAATGATATTATCATTAGTTCATATATTCAGGTTAACTTTCATTATGCTTGGGGTTGCTACCTACGTCAATAGTAATGACTTGCAAATGAAATAAATTAAGCATGCATAGGAAAAAATCAAATTAAGCAAATTGAATTTGCAATAAAATTAATTGATACAAAAATTTAGTATACAAGCTTTGACAGGAAGCAGCGCCGGGTACTTCTGCTATTATCTATAATAATATAGCTACGCATGCCTCCATCACTGACACCAAACTCTAAGGTACTTCTAGAAGGGCTAGAAATATAAAATTTGACATGTTGGTAGGTCGAGTAGCAAAACCGACTGGAAAAATCGAAAACCACAAAATAGTTTATATTTTAGGGGTCTTTTAACCCCAATGTTCCATTTCAATACCCATAAGAAAAGCATGGGATTAAGTGAAAATCTTTCTAAAAATGCATTTTAAACTATTTAAAATAGGGATACGATTTCGGTAAAAGTAAAAATTTGTCTATGTGAGAGAATGTAGTTCATAATTTTTGAAGGCAGAATTCAAATACGTACTGAATTAGCGTAAATATCTGCTTTTAATCGGAAAAGTGTGAATTTTTCCTCTTTTCAACAATGGAAATCTTTAAATACTATGACAACGGCCTCAATGCTTTTAAAGGGATCTGATATTATACGTTACGATTGCAGTGATTTAATGCTTTTAATGGAAACTAGGGGCCTGTTGCAGTACTTTCTGCAAACATCTTGAGAGCCTTGCGTGAAGTGACCCAATGCGATAGTTCCTATGACAAAAAATTGATACAGAGTGTTATTGTTGAACCACTTTTATTGCCCCTCTTAAAGTAATTATATAGCTCACACCATTCATACCTTTTCGGGAGACGACTTCCCACTTAAAACCTGCAAGAGTTTGCGCCGAGTATTCAGGCGAAAGATTTGTCGAAATCTAGCCGACCGATCTTGATTTATTTGCGTTTATACTGGGAGGTGACGTCACTCGAGACAATCTGTTTTTGTCCTTCACGCGTTTTATTTCAAGCTTACAAGAAGAGGACACGGTAGTGGAATCAAGGATTTTTATGAAACTTGGTATGTGTATACCTCTGGATTTCAGGATCACTGCAAAGCCCCCTTTTGGGCGTATACGGCCGATAGTTTTTTTCCGAAAAACGCGATTAAATATTGCAATTTCACGTCAACTGGTATAAATTTAATAATGCACGTCTCATTGGTCAAGTAATTGTTGGCGGTGAGCGTATAGTGGGTGCTTTCGGAACGTGAGGGCGCGAGTTCGATATCCTCTTGGTTAGCTTCTTTTTTTCTTTCATTCCTCCGCCTTTTACAAATCCTTTTTCGTATTTCGCATAAAAATTTAACTGGGCAGCCGCGTTCATATTTTTACTTTTTTTCTATATTGTTAGGTGGTGGTCCGGATTTTTTCTCAAGTCTGAATGACTCACGATTTTCTCACCATTGTTTAAATTTTTAATTCGCACATTCTTCATTGATGTCGGCACACGCTACATCCTATATTGATGCTTATGACATGGAAAGGATCCCTGAAATTATTTTTGCGAAGTCTTCCTCCGAATACTTCAAATAGACCCATTAGGCGGAGGTATATCAGGCAAAAGATCATTGAAAGTACAAAAGGAAAAGAACTGGTGAGAAGTCCGTTAAAAGTACAATAATATAAATAAATAAAAATATTTCTTTTATGAATCCCTCAGAAATTCGGTTAATTGATTAAAAACATAAATAATCTATAACCACCAATCATCATCGGTAGCAATGATGGGGAGAGTTAGAAGGAAAACATTCATTTGCGTATGCATTCACAGGTAACGGAACTTTTGTTTTGTTTCATTCCCATAATCTCATCTCAGACGCAGGCAGGGACGCCGAGACACAGCGGTTGTAATATATTAGATTAATGCCGTCATAACGAATTACATTTGAACTTCCATAACTCAAATCTCAAGGAAAAGTAAAAATTATTCGAGAAATAGAAAGTTCAAGGAATGGAAATACCTTATATTTTTAAATATTTGTAGATATACAGTGGAACTTCTATAACTCTTATCTCAAAGGAGTGCAAAAATTATTCGAGTTATATAAATATTTTTTTTTCATTTTTTTTATTGAATTAACATCAAGTTTATTCCCATAAGCATATACATAATTTAACTTATTCTAATTTTCAATATCATGCATATCATGAAAGCATCACCTATATTTTCTTCCGACAGTATGTAAGATTTTACTCTATCCGAAACACTAATTGCATCACGCACTGTGATTGAGGGTATCATATATAATTGCAATTTTCATGTATTACTGAAAGCACAAACATGACGATTAAATTTGAGTTATCGACTGTAGGAAGGAGCGAATAGGTTTGTTTTTCTCCAGGGCTATAAGGGATCACAATAGGAGAAGCAACCCTGATAGCGCTGACAGTAAAACATGAAAAGTATTTTTATGTTGTGTTTCGTAGTTTTTCGAGAAATTTTTATTCTTTTCTATTGTTAAATATAATGGCGTAATACCCATTTCTCGATTTTATTCAAATACGCGCTAAAGGCATGGATGATGATGTCATAATCTTAACACAAAATATCCTAATTTTTCCATAAATTTAATGGATTGAGTATTGCCTTATTGATGATAATTCTTATTGCTCATGCAGTGCGATCTGAGTCACGAAAACTTAGACACGACCCGAATGCCAGAGAATTTGGAAATTACGGATAGTTGTCCTAATTTCACGGAAAATTATAAATATACTGCAATTACTCATAGAATTTATTATTAATAGTAGCAGAAACGCCCGGCTACTCTCAGGATAGAGTTATATATATATATATATATATATATATATATATATATATATATATATATATAATTTAGTTGACATCCGTTGAGCCAATTCCTTCCAAATTCATAGTTATCGAAAGAGTTTAATTTGTGATTGTGGCACCCCTGTTCAGTTGATCCGGTCCAAATATGCTATTATGGCTTTATATATGTGTACATAATTACTATTATTATATGGTTAAAATCGATGCTGACAGTTCAACACAAACACTTATAAACATAAAATGTTTATTACTTTTATTTTTGCTTTGTATATCTATCCTAAAAATCTTATTTTTGTTTTTTTTTATCTTTCACAACTCCTTCATAAAAAAGCGCCAGGAGGGGAGGGGGGAGGAAGGGCGTCAGGAGGGGGGAGGGGTGGCCCTTTAAAATTTTCAAATTAAGATTCTGAGCAAGTGATTATAGCTAGAAAGTTAAAAATTTTCACCATTTTTGTGACCTTTAGTGCCTTCTATAATACTCCAGAAGAAATGTTTTTGAAGAAATCTGAGAGCGTCAGGATTGCCCTTTTTAGTGTGCAATTCTAAGTAAACCTCGATAAATGAAATGCATATTTTTATTCTTTTCATTGTGACGCAGTCTCTTCGGCATCGCATCGTTTGGAAACAAAACGTTTGGACAATTCAAATATCTGGGCAGGCGACGCAGGTTGCCTCCATTTCATCGCCACCCGGTTTGATTTCCTGTTGTGATTTTTCATCCGACCGTTCGTCCGCATAGCATTTCAAATCGACCTGCTATGCGCGCGTGGCACGCCTCCTTCCCCGAGCCATTCTGATTAGCCCCCCTTTACGAGTGGGCGATCCAGTGCTCACAGCTGGCGAATCAATAGAGCAATGCCTGATGCTATGCGAAATACCCCGTCTAGGCGCTGCTGCGCTAGGGGGCTCAACTAGCTCTTGCCTTCGGGTCAAGGTCAATATACGCATAGGTTAAACTCGTGACTCCCGGGGTTAAAAGCTTCGACCTTTGTGCCCTGAAGGCGGAGGGGCAAAAAAACGCGAACTTACGCTTCGTCTCCTCCCGTTGTCATCAGGGAATAATAAGCCGTTTGTGAATAAGTATGAGCCACGAAAATATATAAGGGAGTGTAACTAGGGAGGTAAATTGTATTTGTCGCCGAATGAGATTAATTGTGGGTTTAGTAGGTGACCGGAAACATCGATAATATTTACAATCGATTGCAACCATCGGATCAAATACTCCTGAGGTTGTCCGTCATTCTGTCGCGTGTCATGTCACGCTAAAATGACTTTCATACTTTAGACTTAGGTGTTGATGTTTTATTCGCGATTTTTAGGTTCGTATATAGATTTCAGCTGCTAATATTTTACGCATTATTGATTTTAAGCGGCTCGCATACAGGCGGAATCTATTTACAAATTTTGGCGTTTGTCTATTCATCAACCATTGCAAATAATAGGCTGAATAGAAATCAGATGCAATTCCCATAATATGCTATAGTTTGTATTTTCATAATGCAACGCGCCGAGTATTATTCTATCGACAACTTTTGAATTAAATACGCATACGCGTGTAGGGTTCTTAATTAATTTAAATGCTGGGTACAATATAGTTGAATTTTTGATGAAGTTCAAATTGAGGCGCAAACTCTGCAATTCAATAGGAGCGCAGTCGATAAAATGAAGTCGCTTCTAATGGTTTGGACCAGATTACGTATTAGAAACCGGAAAATTCGGAATGGCACGCATTTTTTCGCACCTTCGGTATGGAGAAATGTAATTAGCATGTCATCCTATTTTGGTCGCATTTGAGTCCGCTGACTAATTGACTACGTTATCGCATGTGTTTATGAATGTCTTTTCAAAAATTATTTTCGAGCTACTCATTAAAGCATTGAGTTGTGCAGTCTAGCTAGAGAAAGTATTCGTGATCACGCTAGTTAAGTGATTATTTTGAAATTATTCTTTATTAAATTAATTTTAACATCAGCTACTGATGATGTGAGTTTGGCTCTCGAAAATTTGGCGTTACTGGTCTCTTCTTAGTCCTCATTTACGTGGTTCGGAGTTAGAATTTCTGGTTATAAATTATTCCTTGTTAATCAAATTTTTTGTTGAACCTAATTTTTTGTTTTGATGAAAAAATTTCAAATATTTGTTGTTTTCATTTATTTCAACTGATTTGTGAACATATCGATACCAGCAAAGAAGGGCACATTCGATTATGGCCAGAGCTGGATTCAAACCGCAGACCCTAGCGCTGAGAGTCATTCACGCTAGTTATCCCTCTACCCCGTCACCTGGTGCACGTCATTAGAACAATGGTAGGATTTTATTCATTTCATATAGAACGAAGTCTAATTTTTTAACAGTATAAACAAACGATAAATGATCTCAGTAAAATCGCAAGAATATGCTTATTTTGAGGTAACAGTTGCTGGTCTCTAAGCAGCTCGCAGCCACACTCTTGCGTAACTAGCAAAAACAATCTTTTGCTTCAAATGGTTTATTCATAAATTCGGCGTCGCTGACCTTAACGCCGCTGTATTCTGCTGGAATAAAACCGATGAAGGAGTTCTAGTGACTCTAGTTCATTGACAAAAAATTTGCATTTTTATTTTAAATCAGGAATATTAGAAGTTCTTTCTCTATGTTTTTATGAACGAGTATTTAGTTGTACTAAAAAAGTGTAAATTGTGCTAGAAAAATGAAATGAACCGTAGTATAATCTTTTCCTTTTTACACTTTTGCTATTAAGGGCATGACTCCAGAGATTTGTAAGTCGTCCAATTGTGATTTCTTGAGATATCGTAATGATTACATTCCGAGCAAATTTGCATTAAACGTATTTTTTCACACTTTTCATTTTTATTTTTTACGAAACATGTTATATTCCAAGAATAAGATAAGAGAAGGATAGCAGTGCCAACATTTTAGTATTAGTTTCGAGAAAGATAAGCACCTTCCTACACCCTGAATCCGAGCTAACCAATATCGAAATGCAACATTAAACACAAGGACAGCACTACGTTGAACCTTTATTTTCGCTTAATTTAGAATAATCAAGGACTTTCGCCAAAAACTACAAGCAGCTATGCAAATGTGTATAAACAAAGCAAAATTACTTTGTACACTGAATTTGGCAGGATATCAATACGCGCGAAAATGGATTAAAAAGACAAAGGTTCACATATTCCTCGATCAAATTTCAATAAATCGAAATAGGATAGGTTTCCCTCAGTGTTACTTTTACGTTTACTTCTGCTCCACAGTTTTAACGTTCCTAAAAATTCCCCGTTGCATTTAGACTGCGTTTCGTAAACGGGCGATATATTTTTAATTCGAAGTATTTTTTATCATCCGTGGAGAACGAGTATCGCCTTCATTAATCTCCTATCGAAATCTCGTTTGTATAGGCGCACACGTTGGCGAGGACCCTGGATACTCGATTTCGCACAAAGGATGCTATAGAAACTGCGGGAGTTGAATGCAAATCCACGATGGAAGAGCAATGGCTGCGGACGGTGGATAATTACTCGTATGTATGATAGAGCGCACTGTCGGTTTAGATATTATATTCTTCTGCAAGAGTGGTGGACAAGGAGTTTTGGACGAGTGACGCAGTTAAATCGTCGAAACTCGGCGAAACGCATCGAGTGGAGATGGGGTCAAGCCGAAAAGAGCGTAGTTTTCGAAAACGAGGTTCGACCGTTAATGCGGGGAAACAAAGGGAGGCAGAAAAGAGAGATTAAGGCGGATTGGCGTTATATCGAGTGAAGTAATAAACGAGTCTTGATCAAAGAAAACGGGTGGAGCGGGAGATAGCGATTCAAGTCACGAGGGAAACAGACGAAGCTAGTGACAACAGGAGAGGAAATATGCACGCATCATGCGTGCATACATGCGAGGCGTTCTTTGCGATTTATACAATCATTTCAAAAAAGATAAATATTAATGGCTTAGTATAATTTCTAAGAACTGGTATGCTAAACAAATGTAGAATTTTTGATTCGCCGATTTATTTCCTAATCAGTTGTACTTAATAAAATAATCGACTTTATTTCAAACTTATCTCACTCGAATGGTAGTAATAATATAATGTTTATATTCAAGTTCACTCCTTCGTCGTAAATTACCCATTTCTTTTCACTCACAAACGCTATGTGTACGTAAAGAAAATAGACGTGTTTATGTTCATTTCTTCGTCGTAGACAATCCTTTTCTCTTCATTTACTAAATGTTTCGTGCGTACGAAAGGAAATTAAACTAATTAGTCATTTATTGCATATATTGTTTACTTCAGTTGTCCCGAAGATTGTTTCCGTTGACAACAATTGAAAAACGATAATTTTTTCAACAATGTGTTCCAAGTGAATTACGACTTTCTCGATTGATTTTCTTGAAATCAGCCACTCCTTCGATAAAAATGCACTGAACAAAACATAAGCCACTTTACTAGTTCTACAAATTTTGTTTGAAGACGTTTTTGTTATAAGTAATATTTTACGAGATATAAAGAAAAATTCATTTTTTGTCGTCAGTCAAGTTGCACTCTCGATTAGGCTACGTGAAACATTTATATCATTTTCTTATTTTCTTTGCCCTTTTGTCGTAAATACCAAATTTCATGGACGGATGTTTCATAGATGAAACACGCTGACGGACACGACCTGACCATAAGCCGTTCTTTTTTAACTTTTTGTAAAGAACGCCTAAAAACGGCAACTTTAGAGAAAGGAATATGTTCAAATTGCTCATCCGTTTCTTTTTAAAGTAACTGATTAGTTGATGTTTTTCGCATCGCGGTGCTGTCTCGGTTTTCGCGTGTCGGCAATATTGCTAGGAGCATAATGTGAGTTATCTAGTTATCGTTGCGCGCTGAAACAGGTTTATAATTATGACGGCTGTTCAGACATTCCGAGTGTTTCGGAGACATTTGGGATATGTATTTTCAACATCGGAGCAGAGATTAGCTTCGACTCCACAGACGTCCAAGGTTTGTTATGATCTTCACTTTCATTGGGTTGATGAGGTGGTGGAAATGTAACAAATTCCTCCGGGAATTTCTGCATTGCCGCGACACATCGTATCGCACCGACCGTATAATCTCGCGGATGATATTCTGCTTTCTCCGAATGAAATTTCGCGGGATGCGTCGAAACCGAACGCCTAGACCTGTCTAGAGTCGTCAAGTATGCCGGAGGAATGTGCGATGCCGAGTTTCTCCGAACCGGAGTGTTAATACGTACATCTCGTTATGAATTCATCGATGCTGTTTTGTCTCGCTCGATATATATCTATTATATATATATATATATATATATATATATATATATATATATATATATATATATATATATATCATCATCATAGGTAGTCTGTCCGTAGACAGGTCCGTGATTATTCATGGTTAAACCTGGTTCTCCATATACTCCTATTTTCCGCTGTCCTCTTCATATCTTGATAACTCTCTTTCCCTTTCAAATCGTCTATCAGCTGATACCTTTTCCTACCTCTTTCCCTTTTCCCATCTAGTTTTCCTTCTAACACATCTTTAATCATACTCTCTCTCCTCAGGTAATGTCCAACCCAGTTAGCCTTCCTCTTTCTGATAGTCTGTATAATCATTCGCTTCTCTCCTATTCTTCGTAGCACTTCATCGTTTTTCATCCTATCTGTCCATTTTATCTTCAGCATTCTCCTCCAAGTCCACATTTCAAAGCTTTCCAAGTATTTGATGTCATTTTTCCTTAGCGTCCATGTTTCTACCCCATACAATGCTATACTCCATACGTAGCATTTTATCAACTTCTTGCGGATATCTTCCCTTATATTCCCTGTAAGTAGTTGTTTCTTTCTCCTGAAAGCCGCTTTTGCTTTTCCTATTCTAGTTTTGATCTCATCCGTACATTTTGCCTCTCGTGTTATGATACTTCCAAGGTATTTATATTCTGAAACTTGTTCTAATGGCTTTCCCCCAATAGTTATGTTCAGATTCTCTTCTTTACCCGATATTCGAATGACCTTGGATTTTTCTGTATTTATTTCCATACCGTATTTTCTACCTGTTATCACTAGTCTATTTATCATTTTTTGTAGTTCCTCTTCCTTTCTTGCTAGAAGTACTTGATCATCTGCGTATTTTACTGTTCTTATAATCCTTCCTCCAATTTTGAAATCCCCTGTGCCTTCTAAAGCTTCTTGCATTAGACTTTCTCCATATATATTGAATAGGGTTGGCGATAGGCAGCAGCCTTGTCTTACTCCTCTACCGATATTTATTCCGCAGGTGTCCACATTCTCAAACCTGACCTTTACAACTTGATTCTCATATAGATTCCTAATCAATCTCCTGTCTTTCCAGTCTACACCTATATCCTTTAATATCTTCATCAACTTTACCCAATTTACTCTATCAAAGGCCTTCTGCCAGTCTACGAAACATGCGCAGATATCTTGACTGTATTCTATTGCCCTTTCTGATATGATTCTAACTACTCCTATAGCATCTCTAGTTCCTCGTCCTTTTCTGAAACCGAATTGATCTTCCCCTATTATTTCTTCTGCCTTTTTCTCCAGCCTTTTATTAAGAATCCTCGTGATGATCTTCGATGTGTGTGACAGAAGGCTTATAGTTCTGTAATCTTTACACTGCATTGCCTTTGGCTTCTTCTTTAGAGGGATCATTGTTACTTCTAGGAAATCCTGAGGCCATTCTCCCGTGTCGTAAATCTTATTAATTAATTTCGTGATCGCTTTTACTCCTTCTGATCCTATGACTTTAAGTATCTCAGCCGGTATTCCATCGTTGCCCGTGGCTTTCCCCTTCTTTAGTTCCACTATCGCCTTTTCTACTTCGCTCTCCATAATACTTGGTCCTAAGTTGTCTTCTTCAATGTTTTCCTCATTTTCCAGTTCTATTTTTGCCGCTCCTGTCTGTTTGCCGTATAATTCCTTAATGTATTCTTCCCATACCTGTGCTACATCCTTTGTTTCTGAGACTATCTTCCCATCCGTATTCACAATTCCTTTACCACAAATTCCATTAGACTTCTTATCTTCTAATTCCAGTGCCCTAGCGTACATCATATCGTACCGTCCTAACTTCTCCATTTGTTCTATTTCATCACATATTCCTTTTATCCAGTTTTCTCTAGCTTTATCTGTTACCCTTCTCAACTCATTGTTTATACGCCTATAGTTGGCTCTACCTTCTTCACTGTTAACGTTTTTCCATTTTCGTCTCTCATCCATTTTCTCCAGCATTTCCTTCGTGATCCATGGTTTTCTGATTTTCTTCTCTTGTTTTCCAATCTCTTTATCCAAGGTATCCTTGATACTGGTTTTAATTTCATCCCATTCTATATCAACGGTCTTCGGTTTGTTTTCCAACTTCCTTAGGTTATCTTCCAACTTCATGCTGACTACATCCTGCCTTTCTTTCAGTTTTTCTAGGTCCCAGGTCTGTCTTTCTCTTCTCGTTTTTCTTATTTGTTTGAGCTTTGTACTCACGTCAACTATTAGAAGGCTGTGATCTGAATCAATGTCCGCTCCTTGCAATGCCTTGGCATTCTTTATGCTGTTCCTGAATCTTTGTTTTATAAGGATGTAATCTATTTGGCATCTCATTCTATCTCCTGGGCTTTTCCATGTGTATAACCTTCGTTTATGGTTTTTGAACCATGTATTAGTCACTACAAGGTCATTATTGATGCAGAATTCTACGAGTTTCTCCCCTCCTCGATTTCTCTTTCCAAGTCCGTATTGCCCGACAACATTTTCTTCCTGTCCTTCTCCGACTATGCTGTTCCAATCTCCCATTATTATGCAGTTTACCTTTCCTCTTCCGTCTTCTTCGTAAATTTCATTAATTTGCTCATAGATCTCATCTATTTCTTCATCGTCATGAGCTGACGTTGGCATATATACCTGGATTATCAGCATGTCCACTGGGACTGCTTTTAGCTTTATTGCCATCAGTCTATCGTTCGTTGCTATTATCTTTGTCACGCTTTTCATCATATCATTCCTAAGTACCAGAGCTACTCCCCTTTCCCCACTATTTCTTCCAGAATAAACTACCATGAATTCTTCCGAGTCGAACTGTCCTTCTCCCTCCCATCTAGTTTCGCTTAGCCCTATAATGTCAACTCTATTTCTTCTCATTTCTTCTTTCAAGTTCTCTAGCTTTCCTGCCTTTCTCATAGTTCTTACGTTCCAAGTCCCTATTCGTAATTTACTTTCGACAAATGTTTTCCTCAAGGCAGTCCCCGCCCGGAGATCCGATTGGGGGACTATTTTACCTCCGGATTGTTTTACCTCGAGAGAACTCATATTGTCCAACCATATAATCTTTACTAGGGATTGTAATGTGGTAGTTTCCCTCTTGCTTTCCACATCGCAGTACTGTAGCCGTTCAAATCGTCCTGATCACGCCTACAGCTGTATTGGATATAGACCCAACCAACATCATTTGTTTTCGGCTCTATACCATACTGACAGTACTGCTGCCTACTGCCAGGCACTGATGATAGTTTTTTTTTAAATAAATAAAACCTCCATTCGAGGGGTTTGAACCCCCGAACTTTGCAATAGAAAGCCGACACGCTAACCACTACACCACCAGTGCGTTTATATATATATATATATATATATATATATATATATATATATATATATAGTAAAATCCCGTATTTACGTTATCGGAATGTACGTTTTCCCGCTATTTACAGCATTTTATTTGGGTCCCGTCAGTGGCGGATCCAAGGGAGGGGCGATGGGGGCGATCGCCCTCCCCTTGGAGAACCCCATTGCCCTCCACTAGGTGCATTCTTAAATCCATTCCGCGCAACATCCACTGTTTCTACACCGAAGATTAAGTCTGTATGACAAGGGAAAGAAAGATTCTGATGGGGGTAGGGATTTTTCAAATGTATGGTTGTCGGCAGAGGAGGAATCAAGACGGGGGAGGGGTAATTGGGGCGATCGCCCCCTCCTTGGGAAGGTTCTGGATCCGCCCCTGGGTCCCGTCAATTTTCCTATGATTCCAATGTAAGTAAATCCCTATATTTACACTATTTCATTTTAAGTTTTCCCTCTATTGGCGCCATTTTACGTTTTCCCTCTATTCGCGGCATTTTACGTTAGAATTTCCGATTTTTAAAAAGAATTTAGCATGCGATTTCCAACAGTTTTTAACATTTTCGGCTTAGCTTTTAAAAAAAATCAGAACTCTTTTGGACGAAGATTTTGAAAACGGCGGCAGAGTAGAAACAGCGCCCCTAGAGGCAGAAATATGAACTTTCTTTTCAAAACAGCACTCGCTTTAGCAGATGCTACTCAGGAACAGCGTACTTAGAGACGGAAATACGTATGAACTCTTTTGGGTGAAAACTTCAAAACCTCATACGTAAATCACACTAGCAGAGCATAAACAGTGCACCTAGATACGGAAATACTATTTACGCTATTTACTCTTTGAGCCTAGTATGAATGCTATTGAAAAGATGTTCAAGTTTGGCGCTATCATGTTTTTACCCTTTCCACTCAAATTCTGCCCCTTGGCTGCCACAGTTTGTAATTAAATTTAAGTTAATTTGTAATTTGTTCTATTTTAAATTACCATATTTTCCCTAATATATCGCGGTTGTTTCCAAAAAATGACATTTTAAAAGTAGCCCCCGCGTTATTATATTCGAGTAAAAGTAATTTTAAAAGATCGTAAAATCGTCGAAAAATCACCGTACATTCCGCATGGCTGTTAAGTGATACAAGATACTTGTTACGTTGTTAACACATCAGGCGTACATATTACGATGTGCTTGAAAAGCATCTGAGGCGAGAATAGATCAAGTTCAGTCGGCGGCTGAACTCATTAATCATTGAATTGAAGCTCTCAGCGCGTCGGCGTATTCCTTTTACCCATCCGTTATTTTTAAAATGGGTGACAAAAAGGATGTTGATCATGTTGAGAAAAAAATTTCTTCCAAATCCCAGATTAACAGAGGAATTTTAAAACAGTCGTAGCTCAAGAGGTGAAAAAAACGAGCACTATTCAAGCTTCGAAAAAGTGTGATGTTCCTGAAGTAAATATACCTATGTAAGTCTATGTACAATTTTCCAGACAAATGTAATATGGAGAATGTAATGGAAAGCCAAGCATACTATACTAGCGTTTTAATTCGGCATATATTTGAATATTACTATTATTAAAAAGTGTGCTGGTAAAGTAAATGAATAAATATATATAGGTACTCTTTATAAACTTAGCTCTTTTAACACTGATTTTATTGTTAGTCTTACTGTAACAAATGAGCGAGTTTAAAAGTAAAATAAGTTTACCTATTTTTCCTTTTCCCGCAATTTACACTTTTATTCCCAGGTCCCTAGAAAAGTGTAAATAAGGGGTTTTACTGAATGTGTATATGTATATATATGTACACACACACACACACACATATATGTGTATATATATATATATATATATATATATATATATATATATATATATATATGACAGCATGTTGTTGGTATAAGGAAGCCCAGTGAGCACCCACCAATAAGTTGACTTCCGGTTGGCGAGGTGCTGGGGGTGTCGAAGTGACACACGTAAAACAAAAACCCTCCTCCCATTTCCTAACGGAGCTGGCTGAAATGGTGCTCCAAAAACACAACTTCTCTTTCGGAGGGCGCCACTACCTACTAATAAAAGGTACCGCGATGGGCACTCGCATGGCGCCCTCCTATGCTAATGTCTTCTTAGGTGAATGGGAGAAACGCTTTCTTGACCTATACCCCAGACCACTCCTATGGCTGAGGTATATTGGCGACATTTTTCTTCTCTTGACGCATAGACCTGACTCCCTACATTCCTTACGCCTTTCATGCATTTCTACAGCGCGGAGAGCCGCCGGATCTGATCCGAGACCAAATCCGGCGGGCAGTCGTATAGTCGTATAACTCTAACCCCTATACCCACGCCATCACCGATTCCACCCCCATACTCACCCTAACCACACCTTTTCCCCGGCATCCACAATATTTTGAGAAATATCCTAAAAGCCGCCCACCCTATCCTCACATCCTCCCCCCACCAGGTTCCATTTCCTAGACTACCGGTCCTCTCCTTCCGCCGACCCCTAATATGGCAAACATCTTATGGAAAAAAGAACCCTCAGCACCCACTCCTCTGCACCTTGCCGGATCTCACCCCTGCGATAGACCTCGATGTTTCACATGCCTAATAAACCCCCCCTGCAATTACTTCTCCAGCCCCACCACTAACATCACCTACCCCATAACTTCTTCTACCAACTGCACCACCCGCAATATCATTTACCTCCTGAGATGCACCCAATGTCCCGCTTTCTATGATGGTCTCACCAGCAATCTCCTCAACATCCGCATGAACGGCCACCGCAACAGCGTCATTCTTAAACGACTGCTGCCTTTGGCCGTTCATGCGCACAATCACAACCTAAAATTTAATGATTGCTTCACGGTGAGGGCTATTCGCGCTCTCCGCGATAATGCTTCGGCTCCCGAACTCCGTCAGTGGGTGCTTGCTCATATCCATCTTTTAAATTCCTTCACTCCACCTGGCCTCAAACTGCTAGCATTTAACTCCTTTTTGGCCATTCCTCCAACCCCTCCGCATCCTCCAATCTTAGACTTTTTCGCACTAGTCTCCCCCCCCCCCCATGCGTCCACCCAGTGTCACTGCCATCAGTTGTCTCTCTCCTGTGCTGACGAAAGGATCGCACCAATTGTTGCCATCCATTTATCCCATTTACCTTTCCTCTTCCGTAAGCATATATATATATATATTTTTTGTGAAAATGCTATGTAAAACAAAAGTGATCCAAAAGGAACTTATAATGTCTACTTTCTCAAATTTCATAAATTTTTCTTATAAAGTATTATCTACAGATACATTTGAACCGAAAACTATACTGATCACGCCTATTTGTTTTGAAAAAATAAGGCGCGTATGTACTAGACTATACCGAATCCGAGTACAACAGTAGCCTTTGCAATGGTAACACTTTCGTAATGAGTGATAAAAAAGCAAAAACGCTAGTATTTACGCGAAATCCAAAGAATCACGATCGGTAAGCAAACTTCTACAATAAAAATTAGAATCTACATTAGTTTCCACATAGAATTGTACAAATCCCGTTCCGATATTGTAATTTTAAGATATTTTAATGTGCAAGAGAAAATTACCTTGCACGATGGATTTGAGATTCCCCATGTAAATGAAATGGGAAGGATAGTTCCTGGAATCGAACCCGGGACTTTCAATATTCGCAACAAAAACTATCCTCAGGAGTTCGGCTCCAGTAGCAGGAGATTTCCACCAAGTGTCATGAAAATCGGTGTA
The DNA here is from genome assembly GCA_028673005.1 of Tanypteryx hageni. Taxonomy (NCBI): domain Eukaryota; kingdom Metazoa; phylum Arthropoda; class Insecta; order Odonata; family Petaluridae; genus Tanypteryx; species Tanypteryx hageni. Next base: position 151,849,407 of record CM054114.1, read on the forward strand.
TTGATTCAAAAGTACCTAGATGGGGTGACGGGCAGACAGACAACGACGAAATTATTGATACGGTATTGAAATTTTATTGCTCCGCTCGAAATGTAGATTCCTTATTTAGTACGCGCTTAGTGATAATCAGCATTTTTCGCAGTTTCTATTGTCGCTGGAGTTCACACGGTGGATTTATTCGGAAGTCCCCATGTCGCAAACAAGATTTGGTTTGGCAGATCTCCTCGAACACCCGTTTTCTTTGGATTGGAGTGTCGCAGGGCTCTTTCTCTCTCTCTCCCCAGATTCTTCTATTCTGTCTTTTACGGTTGCCTTTTTCACTCCGCTCACGACGATGTTTTTGCGATACGTGTGCCTAATCTATCTCGCGGCTGCGCCGTCCATTACACCCTTTCGATGGGAAACGTCAATATTGAAGGAGTCGGGCATGCCTCACTGAATCCGTGAAGGGGAAAGTTTTACGGCCCGTTCGGATGAGGAGCAGCACAGGGGATCTCCTTTCTCTCCATTTCTCCCTCTCTCTCCCACTTTCTCTCCCCACTTTCTCTCCCTCACTTTCTCTCCCTCACTTTCTCTCCCTCATTCTATCCCTCACTTTCTCTCCCTCACTTTCCCTCACTTTCTCCCATTCGCTCTCCCCTTCTCTCTCTCTCTCTCTCTTTCCATTTCTCTCTCCCTTTCTCCCATTCTCTCTCTCCCGTTCACTTTCTCTCCCTTTCCCTTCCTCTCTCTCTCCCTTTCCCTTACTCTCTCCCTTTCTCTCTCACCCTTTTCTCCTCAAAGGTTGCTGGCAGCGGTGGCGTCTTCATCTCTCCCTTATCCCTTGATTCTCCAAAATGTTTTCGTTTCTATTCATGTATTAGTGAAGATCTAAAGACAAGAATCGGATGAAATGCTGCGCGTCGAGTACGGTTTCGTTCCGGCCGGGTACGTAGACGCTTAGGAATAAATGATGTTGGCAGTCTTTGTCACGCGGCCATGGAAAATAATTCTGGAAATATCATGGGCGGATGAGGAAGAAGCTGTGGCGGATTAACATAAGGGCAAAAGGAGCAGTTGCCCCAAGGCTCCATAACTCCATAAAAAATTTTATACTGTGCATTGAAACATACTTCTTACCATGCTTAATTATTAAGTATAAAACTGTGGTTTCTATGTAACAGCTTGTTATTTTTGTGTGTAATTATCCTTATATAATAATTCTCAAGTGTCCGTCTGTCTGTCTGTCCGTCCCGGTATTTTTGGACATTTCCCAATGGAATTAAGAGCTGAAACTTTCACAATCGTTAAACCCCCATGAAGTGGTCTCTAGAAAAGTCAAACATCCCGGAAAAAGTCCCGGATTCGACTCCGGGAGACAATTATATTTTCCCATAAGTTTACACGGGATTTTCTATTTTTCAAGGTGCAAGGTTTATTTCCTTCATTCATTAAAATATGTAAATATGGACCGAATTTATCCATTTTTGTTTTATTCGACCGCTAAAACTATAAAATATCTTATTCCTGCGATGTTTAGGTGTTACACGGAAGAATTTTTTCAGAAACACGCATTTCCTTTCGAAATTTTATGGCTTTTTCGTACTCTTTCCGGGTGTTGCCAAGGCGAACCTCATTGTTGCCTCCGATAAATTAGCTTCTATTAAGCCTTCAAATAGACGAAAGAATTGTGTTATTCGCTTCGCGCATTGTCAAACTTAATAGAGTGCAACGTTAATAATTGAAGAATATTATTATTCAGTAAACATACGAACAGGAAGAATAACGGAGCCAAAGAGTGGCAAATCAAGTCGTATAATGATACCAGAATGTAATGAATTTCAAGTGCTTCATTTTTCTGGGAGAATTCAAATGATTGTCAGGAATTTATTAATTAATCAAACAATTACATATTCATTCATTCGTGTTCTGTCTTACGACAGGTCCTACCAATTAAGTAATTGGTTTTTGACTAGGGAATATACATACACGGTGTGGTGGTTTCCCGTTGCCTTCCACACCGGACACACACACAGAAGGGAGGAGGGAAACCCGGTGCCGGCATTTGCCTGCTCTTGCGAAGAACACCAGGGGGGCCAACGGCTTAACATCCCTTCCGAAGGACGAAACAGCTGAATTTGCGCGGGCTCCTCAAACCACGCCGGATGACCTTGAGAAAAAGTCCTACTCGCGCAGGATTCGTACCCGATGACTTTTTCAAGCATCGGGCGAGTAGCAGCAAGCGTCCTAACCACTACACCACCGGCACCCCTCAATTACATATATATATATATATATATATATATATATATATATATATATATATATATATATATGCACTGGTGGTGTAGTGGTTAGCGTGTCGGCTTTCTATTGCAAAGTTCGGGGGTTCAAACCCCTCGAATGGAGGTTTTATTTATAAAAAAAAAAAAAACTATCATCAGTGCCTGGCAGTAGGCAGCAGTACTGTCAGTATGGTATAGAGCCGAAAACAAATGATGTTGGTTGGGTCTATATCCAATACAGCTGTAGGCGTGATCAGGACGATTTGAACGGCTACAGTACTGCGATGTGGAAAGCAAGAGGGAAACTACCACATTACAATCCCTAGTAAAGATTATATGGTTGGACAATATGAGTTCTCTCGAGGTAAAACAATCCGGAGGTAAAATAGTCCCCCAATCGGATCTCCGGGCGGGGACTGCCTTGAGGAAAACATTTGTCGAAAGTAAATTACGAATAGGGACTTGGAACGTAAGAACTATGAGAAAGGCAGGAAAGCTAGAGAACTTGAAAGAAGAAATGAGAAGAAATAGAGTCGACATTATAGGGCTAAGCGAAACTAGATGGGAGGGAGAAGGACAGTTCGACTCGGAAGAATTCACGGTAGTTTATTCTGGAGGAAATAGTGGGGAAAGGGGAGTAGCTCTGGTACTTAGGAAAGATATGATGAAAAGCGTGACAAAGATAATAGCAACGAACGATAGACTGATGGCAATAAAGCTAAAAGCAGTCCCAGTGGACATGCTGATAATCCAGGTATATATGCCAACGTCAGCTCATGACGATGAAGAAATAGATGAGATCTATGAGCAAATTAATGAAATTTACGAAGAAGACGGAAGAGGAAAGGTAAACTGCATAATAATGGGAGATTGGAACAGCATAGTCGGAGAAGGACAGGAAGAAAATGTTGTCGGGCAATACGGACTTGGGAAGAGAAATCGAGGAGGGGAGAAACTCGTAGAATTCTGCATCAATAATGACCTTGTAGTGACTAATACATGGTTCAAAAACCATAAACGAAGGTTATACACATGGAAAAGCCCAGGAGATAGAATGAGATGCCAAATAGATTACATCCTTGTAAAACAAAGATTTAGGAACAGCATAAAGAACGCCAAGGCATTGCAAGGAGCAGACATTGATTCAGATCACAGCCTTCTAATAGTTGACGTGAGTACAAAGCTCAAACAAATAAGAAAAACGAGAAGAGAAAGACAGACCTGGGACCTAGAAAAACTGAAAGAAAGGCAGGATGTAGTCAGCATGAAGTTGGAAGATAACCTAAGAAAGTTGGAAAACAAACCGAAGACCGTCGATATAGAATGGGATGAAATTAAAACCAGTATCAAGGATACCTTGGATAAAGAGATTGGAAAACAAGAGAAGAAAATCAGAAAACCATGGATCACGAAGGAAATGCTGGAGAAAATGGATGAGAGACGAAAATGGAAAAACGTTAACAGTGAAGAAGGTAGAGCCAACTATAGGCGTATAAACAATGAGTTGAGAAGGGTAACAGATAAAGCTAGAGAAAATTGGCTAAAAGGAAAATGTGATGAAATAGAACAAATGGAGAAATTAGGACGGTACGATATGATGTACGCTAAGGCACTGGAATTAGAAGATAAGAAGTCTAATGGAATTTGTGGTAAAGGAATTATGAATACGGATGGGAAGATAGTCTCAGAAACAAAGGATGTAGCACAGGTATGGGAAGAATACATTAAGGAATTATACAGCAAACAGACAGGAGCGGCAAAAATAGAACTGGAAAATGAGGAAAACATTGAAGAAGACAACTTAGGACCAAGTATTATGGAGAGCGAAGTAGAAAAAGCGATAGTGGAACTTAAGAAGGGGAAAGCCACGGGCAGCGATGGAATACCGGCTGAGATACTTAAAGTCATAGGATCAGAAGGACTAAAAGCGATCACGAAATTAATTAATAAGATTTACGACACGGGAGAGTGGCCTCAGGATTTCCTAGAAGTAACAATGATCCCTCTAAAGAAGAAGCCAAAGGCAATGCAGTGTAAAGATTACAGAACTATAAGCCTTCTGTCACACACATCGAAGATCATCACGAGGATTCTTAATAAAAGGCTGGAGAAAAAGGCAGAAGAAATAATAGGGGAAGATCAATTCGGTTTCAGAAAAGGACGAGGAACTAGAGATGCTATAGGAGTAGTTAGAATCATATCAGAAAGAGCAATAGAATACAGTCAAGATATCTGCGCATGTTTCGTAGACTGGCAGAAGGCCTTTGATAGAGTAAATTGGGTAAAGTTGATGAAGATATTAAAGGATATAGGTGTAGACTGGAAAGACAGGAGACTGATTAGGAATCTATATGAGAATCAAGTTGTAAAGGTCAGGTTTGAGAATGTGGACACCTGCGGAATAAATATCGGTAGAGGAGTAAGACAAGGCTGCTGCCTATCGCCAACCCTATTCAGTATATATGGAGAAAGTCTAATGCAAGAAGCTTTAGAAGGCACAGGGGATTTCAAAATTGGTGGAAGGATTATAAGAACAGTAAAATAGGCAGATGATCAAGTACTTCTAGCAAGAAAGGAAGAGGAGCTACAAAAAATGATAAATAGACTAGTGATAACAGGTAGAAAATACGGTATGGAAATAAATTCAGAAAAATCCAAGGTCATTCGAATATCGGGTAAAGAAGAGAATCTGAACATAACTATTGGGGGAAAGCCATTAGAACAAGTTTCAGAATATAAATACCTTGGAAGTATCATAACACGAGAGGCAAAATGTACGGATGAGATCAAAACTAGAATAGGAAAAGCAAAAGCGGCTTTCAGGAGAAAGAAACAACTACTTACAGGGAATATAAGGGAAGATATCCGCAAGAAGTTGATAAAATGCTACGTATGGAGTATAGCATTGTATGGGGCAGAAACATGGACGCTAAGGAAAAATGACATAAAATACTTGGAAAGCTTTGAAATGTGGACTTGGAGGAGAATGCTGAAGATAAAATGGACAGATAAGATGAAAAACGATGAAGTGCTACGAAGAATAGGAGAGAAGCGAATGATTATACAGACTATCAGAAAGAGGAAGGCTAACTGGGTTGGACATTACCTGAGGAGAGAGAGTATGATTAAAGACGTGTTAGAAGGAAAACTAGATGGGAAAAGGGAAAGAGGTAGGAAAAGGTTTCAGCTGATAGACGATTTGAAAGGGAAAGAGAGTTATCAAGATATAAAGAGGACAGCGGAAAATAGGAGTATATGGAGAACCAGGTTTAACCATGAATAATCACGGACCTGTCTACGGACAGACTACCTATGATGATGATGATATGTATATATCCTCAGAAGTTATATTTTAATCCCACTACAAAGTCCCGTTGATGTTCAACTAGTAATTCCGCTCGTTCATTAATATTTTAATACATTGGAAAGGAGCCCTTGTAACTGTTTTGCCCCCGAGCCCCACCTAGTCTTAATCCGCCGCCCCTGGGAAGAAGTGCGAACGATTGGAGATCTATAATAGAAATTTAGAAGAGGAATGCGAGCTGGATCGGGTATTCCGCGGGGTGAGACTCGGTGATCAGATTGAATCAAAGCATGAAGGCCATCAGAGAAGAATTAGGATTCAGCTGAGAGGAGATGGGGAAGAGTATCGACGGATAAAGGTTGCGAAGGATAGAAAAATGAATGGAACCAGATCTTAACCTACCTGTAATCGCTGATTTGTCGTAGGACATTATTGTTGATGACAATGGTGATTGTTTATATATGTAATCCTTAAATGCGGGCGAGACACTTTAAATACGTCTTCTATTTGTATTTTTCAATAATGTACTAATAGACGACGGTTATGAAGTCATTGGCATTTGCAGACTACTAAGGCGTATTATCCGTATGATGTATTATTTTTTTGTTCATTTATCTTATTTTGCTTTTCTGTTGGGCGTTTATGTTTGCAGAAACTTAACTCACGAGCCTCGCTGGCATAATATGTAGAATTGCAGTTAAATATCACGTGGTTGTGAAGAATCTTCATAAATCCCATGGAGACAGATTAATGGCATTTTTTCTGAATTTAATTGACAACATTAAGTAAGCCTCTGCGCACTAAAGCCTTCTTTCCAGTGTGATTCACTGCGAGGCATGAAATGACGCCTGTTCAAAGAAGAGCTCAAATTGCGAATGAATATAGTCCGTTGGGCGAAGCAGATGCTCATTTCGGCTACGCAATAGTCGTCCTGTAGATTCTGGATCGATTTTGGGCATTCATTCGTACGTCGCCATTAACAAAACGTACCCCTATGAAGAAAATTAAAGCGAAGATTTACCTAAATATATAATAGAGAAAGGAGACTGCGGTGTAAAGTGAAATTTAAAATTTTTAAATCAACTCCTAAACCGTACAGTTCAAATTTTTTTGAGATAAACAGTCAAAAATATCAAGTTTATGGAAATTAATTCTCGCCAGGGACTTAATGTCTCAAACAAATGTCTTATGGTTTATGCATCTCACGATAACAACATGGACCAAACAGGCTAAGACCAAACCCACGCTCAATCGCACAGATCTCTAAAAATCTTTTAAAAATGAAGGAAGTTTATTCCAAATACGCCTTTCTAGAGCGAAGCTCTCATCATCAGTAGGTGATAGTGAAACCATCATCTACTGATGAAGTTTTGTTATGTTACATGTAGGCTTCATAGGATTCGACGTCTATTTTTTGTTAACTGACGTTTATTTTCCCGAGAGGTTTTCGACCAATATCGACGTTTCAAATTGCTGCTTGGTAGAATTCGACGTTTATTTTTTTGAAAATCGACGTTTATTTTCCCGAGAGATTTTCAACGAATATCGATGCTTAAAATTACTACTTAAATATAGCTTTTCAAAAAGACGCACATTTCAGTGTAAGAAAAATACCCTTCTTTCAGTCCCACTGTTAATGCAAGCCCAGAAAAGGAACGAAATCGTAGGTAGAAAATAATACTGCGAAAAAGTAAACAAAAACGACTTAAATATTATAATTCAGAGTAGATTTTTGGACATATACTTTTCCATCTTGTTGGAAAATCGGCGCTTATCGAAGACTTCATTTTCGTCTATTTTGAAATGTAAAAAAATCGACGTTTATCGACATTTTTCGATGTAAATCGAATCCTACCAAGCCTTGTTATATGTTATATTACTCCAAGAGGCTGCTTAGCCGTAAATAACAAACAATTCTTTACATACAACTATTGAGCATAGGCTGCTAGATTAAACTCAGGTAGAATAATGGGGGAAAGATATTCAGTGTGGTATCGATGCAAATGCTGCCGTCTAGTTTTCATCAAATAACCAAAAATCAAGTTAAAACAGCAGGCGTTTACTCATTACTGAAATCTTCTACCGGGGTCTCTCTCGAGTATTGTTCCTGCTTCATGTGATATACGAAGCTTTAATTAGATCCTTTTTCTGTCATCTTCATTTAATTCTTTCTCGTTTTTATTTCTCATATGGTACTTCTGGTTTAATAGGATAACATTCACCTGAACCCACCAACTCTTTTTCCCGGAACAAATTAATTTGTAATTGCCAAATAAACATTTTGGTTGGTACTGGCATCCCTCGCATAACGACGTCGATTCGTTCCACGAAAAAGCGTCGTTATACGAAAATCAAACCGCGAAGGGGAAGGCGCGTTACCGTCTGTACCGCGAACTATGCACGTCCTTAAGGGAGAACGGGTCATAAAATTACGGCGTCGTAACCGCGAAACGTCTTTTAGCGAAGCGTCGCTAACCGAGGGATGCTTGTACTTCTTTGGATTTCTTTTCACGCTATTCCGATGTCAGTTTTAGTCAGTTGCAGTCAGTCTTCTCTGGTTGGGATTTTTAACCACATTGGACCAGGTAAGTAATCCACATCTCTTTATTTTTGGTCATCGACTGCATTTTAATTACAAATGAAAATTAAGACGAATCCATTTTGGTGAGGTTTACAGGGGTCGTGAAGCAAATCGGCAGCAAATAATGAATCTAATCTTTTCGGCGTTCTCATATGACGCGAATTGGAATTTTATTTTTATAGAGAGCCAGTCAAAAATGCTGCGGACAAACACGTCGAAACTTCGTTTTTAAATTTTTTTTACAGGGAATTCGAGTCGTTTTTTTCGGCTGACGGAAGGGTGTTTCGTATGATTTCCCCGTCTTTAAGTTGCGAACCGTAAAGCTATAAATCGTCGCAATGTAATTTGATTTTTCTGGGAAACCTCGAGCATTAAAAGGGACGGAAAAATCCCTTTTGGTCATCGATTGTCATTTGAATCGACTCCGCCGATGGGCAATTTTTTTCGCGTAGCTTTGCAGTTTTGAAATCGTTCCGAATCCGCTCGTGTGTATACTCCGTTTGCGCAATTTGGATTCGTCTTTATTTTCCGCTTTGACGGCGACCCGTGACAATTTGGCGCATGCAGTGCCTTGCATTCTCTTCGCCACCCGCCCCCTTTCAGAACACTCGCAGATGGCTCTGTTAATCGGCTGGTCGTCGCTGCGACCGTGACAAATGGACAGAGAGCACGTTTTCCCGCGGGACCGTTCCTTAATGTTTTTTTAGCGCGCCGTGCTCGACATGCATATGATGATTTTACAAGTGCGATAGCTTACAGCGTTAAGAGTTATGTTTGGATGTTAGTTTTCTTTGTCAAATCGGCTGTAGTTTTCCTAGATTGCCGAAATTATTAATTTGAAAATTTGAATAGTTTTCTCGTTTGTGGCAACTTATTTTAGCTGCGTTCCCTAAATAGGTGTATTCAAATACAGACAGCGTCCGCTTAACGTACATCCTCCGATACGTAGGTCGTATAATGATCCCGAATGTCCGTAAGTGCGTGCATACTCTCCGATGATGCACGGTCGGTCACCTTGAATTCTTGGATTTTGCTTATACTTTTATATTTCAGTTTTAACATTCATTTGTATGTTAAATCGTCGCTCCGCTTTCGAGAACGTAACCTGTACGTCAATCGGACGCTTCTTGCACCCTGATATTACATTTTCATCCTTGTATAGATATGCTTTTTTTATTAATCGAGTCTCGTAAAATACATCATCATTGTCTTCGTACCTTTCTTTTGCTCGACCGGCGATTTCCCTAGAAAGTACTATTTTAGATTTAACGGACCTTAATTTTTTGTAGTATTCGATTCATTCTGTTCACGTGAGTTTTATATTTTAAGATAACTTTAATTTGCCCTTTCATATGGCGAGATTGCCTTCCTGCTCCTTTCATCCCACTTTCAGTCGCATTTTCATTGGATAATACACGAAGATCCCGAGACAGGTGTCTCTTCCCACGGGATAAGAACTTGTTGTTTTTCAGGTAGAATTCGTGCGTATTATAAATTCGACGCGGCCGTTGTGTTTTGTTGGAATCGATGCCGTCAGAATCATTAAAGAGGAGTGATTTTTTTCCTCCCCCCCCTTTGCAGCCTCCCTCAATAGCGCCCCCTCTCCTTCCTTTATTGCCCAATTACCCCTCCCACCCACTGTGACTGCACCCTTCACTTCCTGCGGCTTGCTCCACTGTCATCGCTCCCGATGAAGGTCGCGAGTGTTGCTCCATCCTTCCCGCCTATCCTTTCTCTGCCCTCTCTCTCTCCTCCCTCACTCCCCCTCCCCTCCCTCACTCCCCCCCTCCCCTCCCTCACTCCCCCTCCCCTCCCTCACTCCCCCTCCCCTCCCTCACTCCCCCTCCCCTCCCTCACTCCCCCTCCCCTCCCTCACTCCCCTCCCCTCCCTCACTCCCCCCTCCCCTCCCTCACTCCCCTCCCCTCCCTCACTCCCCTCCCCTCCCTCACTCCCCCTCCCCTCCCATCGCTGCCCCTCCCCTCCCTCCACTCCATTTCCCCTTCCCCCGCACGTGCGTAGGAGATGCAGCGCGTCTCACTGCGTCGCGTGTTAATGTTGGTCAATCGCGAAATGTCGGAGCAAGCTGCGGTGCCATTGTTCATGATCCTATGGTTCGTATTTTTTTTAATCGAAGGCTCTCCTCTAACTCGGTGGCATTCATCCTTTTTCAGTTGACGTACCCCTCTCGTATTTCATGTGCCAGCCGTTGCGCACCGCCACGAGAATTCTCGTTTTTCGAGCAGAGGTAACACTAACACCATCTACTGGATTTTCCATGGACTTCTAACCAGGGGCTTCTCTGGGATCCGCGGATCCCATGGCCCCATGGCGAGTCAGTAGCCGCGCTCTATCCACGGACGGTGCAAGGCAGTTTGACACCCTAGGCAAAATATTTTTTGGCGCCCTACTCCAATCCAAAGGATACTAAAAATCTAATAGATGAAAATTATTTTTAATAGTAATTACACAAAAACGTATATAAGCACCGGTATTACTTTAATATAGTATTAATAAAAGATTGTTTTTATTATTAAATATTTTTTCATAATTGCTAAAAACAGTTTTTCCAGCTAAGGAAAATCTCCAAAGCCAGTCAATTTAAATAAAAACCCGGATAAAAGCCGATACGTATTTCGGTTACCACGTAACCATCAGCAAGGCTAAAAGACTTGAGAGTGGGCAACCGGTGAAAGAATAGTCCAGTGGCACTCTCAAGTGGCTGTGCGTATATATTTGTACCTGGTTGAGGGGCAGGGGAAAGGGGGGTGGATGACCTAGGTGGTGGAGGAAGGGGCGTGGTCAGTTTAAAAAGAACGCTGTTGTTTATCCCCAAGTCGTTATTCATGAGTGTCTGTATTTATGAATGTGGAGGCTTTCGGTCGCGTCGAGTTTGGTATTCGGGACTTGTTTTAGCATTTTGAGGTTATCTATATCTAACGGGTGGTTGTTTTCGAAGATATGTTTCGCGACAGCAGATTTTTCTGTGTCCATGTTTATAATGTGCCAAGTGTTCTTTAAATCTGATGGATACATTTCTTTTTGTTTGGCCTATATATGAACTATTGCAAATGTGACACAACACTTGATATACACCCGATTTTTGTGACGTATGTATTTTATCTTTTGGGTTACCTATTAGGTTTTTAATGTTGTTTGTATTATGGAAGGTGTGTATGTATGTGTAAAAGAATGTTTTTTTATTTCTTGCATTGTGGCAGCCCTGATTTCTATATCTATACTAAATTTCATGATTTGGTTTCTTCATGTTATTATGCCTCCTTCATACAAAATTTCATTTAAATCGGTGCAGCCAATTCCTTCCAAATTCATAATTATCGAAAAGTTTAACCTTTTAATTGTGGCACCCCTGCTAAGTCGATCATGTCCAAATACGTCATTTTGGCCATTAATTTACATGAATATTCTATGTACCAAATTTGGTTAAAATCGGTATTGCCAATTCTTCCCTGATATATGCGTACGGACGGACATCACGAAGATAGTAGCGCTTTTCAGCAATGATGGAAAGCACTAAAAAGGAGCATAAAGTGTTTACAACAATCGCCGGCAGGTGGTATGGCGGTGGCAGCTAAATCATTCAGTTTTAAAAATATTTCTTTAACAATGAATTATATGGGAAAATGTTTCGAACAAACATTATAAAAAATTAAATTTCCCACAACTTTTATTCCAATATGTTTTTATACATTTATCAAGCATTAAAGCAAATATTCCAAAAAAAGAAGCCGGTGTGGCCACCACATGACTTTCTCCATATCTGTAATGTTTCTAAAAATTCCAAATAGGTTAAACGATAATAAATATTTGAAGGAACTGCGAGAAAAATTTAGACTTTCCATAGAACAGAAATAAACTCAAACTGTAGGTTTCTGATATTGAATATAGCCCGAAGCTCCAACAATTAAGAAAATAAAAAGGAGCGTAATGTGTTTACAATGGTCACTGGTAGGTGGTGTGGCGGTGGCAGCTAAATAATTTATTATTTTAAATATCTCTGTCTGTGTGTGTGTATCTGTCTGTATGTCTGTGTGTGTGTGTGTATGTGATAGCTTTTTATGGGTGCTCTATCTCAAAAACTATTAATCAGGTCAACAGGAAATTTTATATTTAACATTTTTATAAAAGTCGCAAGAAATGATTAGTTTTTGGTAAAAATCGATCTTCCGGAAGTGGGTGTTTACTCTTGTCACTTATCCGTTATTTTGAAATATTTGCTTTAATATTTGTTGTATGTAAAAATGTATTTGAATAAAAGTTGTAGGAAATTTAATTTTCTACAACCTTTGTTTGTAACATTTTTCTTAATTGTTGGAGCTTCGTGTCTATATCCAATATCAGAAGTCTACGGTTTGAGTTTATTTCTGTTTGTAAAGTCTTTAAAATTTTCTCGAGGTTCCTTAAAACATTTATTATCATTTAACCTATTTGGAATTTTTAAAAATATTGCAGCGATGGAGAAAGCCTTGTGGTGGCCACATCAGATTTTTTCTAAAAATGGAAATATAAAAATTTTTTCATAGAACATAAAATAATTCCAAAAAATAACTTCTGCAAGTGTAAACTTCGTTCTTATTTTATTGACGTTTCGTAACTTTCGGACGCAGAGTGATTACAACGGCCTACACTTTGTTGAAAAAGCATCATAACTTGTCGGTTAAAAGACAATCTAAGTTCAACATACTGTCAACTGTTTAAAAAAATTCTGCGAAGTTTTATCTAATCGAATGGACACAATGGAATATTATTGTAATGCGAATTTTATCCTAATTTGATGGCTAACTTTAAATAAATTCAAAGCATATGTTAAAAACAAGTCAGGAAAGTGTGCAGTGTGGCATAAATAGGCGCGTTTTGTGCGATGCAGTGTATATTTGAAACTAAACGATATAGTTAGAATGAATGCGCACAATAAAACAGCGAAGCACTACGACCCGATTATGTCTCTGTCTAATAAAATGTTTCTCCCTCCCCTAGGTTGGTATATTGAGAAACGTATTTGCGTAATTTTAATTTGACTAAATGCTGCAAAAAATATATCAGAAGTGATGCGAGGGAAATATCGAATCTTGATTTTCCGATTTATTTTTTAATCTGTTGTAATTATTCCATCAATCTAAAATTATTTAAACCATGTCTCACTTGAGTTAAATGGTTGTAATATTTACGTTAACGTTCAATTCATCGCCATAGATAATCCATTTCCTTCCGTTTATAAAGTGCTGCATACACGCGTAAGGATATTAAACGTGTTTTCTTCATTATAGCAGATCTTATTTATTTCAATTACAGAGGAGATTGTTTTCGTTGACAATTAGGTATCCATGCATGACCTTTTCTAAGTTCAAAGCGAATTACAATTTTCTTGTTTAATTTCATTGAAAACAGCTATTCCTACGATAAATGTATTTGAAAAGAAATATTTAATTTGGGTAGTTCTACAAATTTAAAAAAAAAAACTTTTCGCTATGACTAATATTTTCTGAGATATGAGAAAAAGTGTTTCTTGTTTCCAGTAAATTGGCACCCCTGATTTAAGTTTCTTTTATTTATCATTGAAATATTCGCGACCCTTTTCCTATCTTTCCGTATGTCATTGAAACCATTGAATTGAAAACGGCGCAAGTTTAATTCATCGTAATGTATACCGCGAGTTCAAGCTCGGAAATGTGTTCCAATAAACTCTTGATTTACGTTAGTAAGCATTTAAGATCATTTTGCTTATAATAACGAAAGTATCCGGCTAAATGTAAGTGCTTGTGCTCCATCTATTTTCCTTAATTTTTACAGTTAATCATCAATCGGAAACGGGAAATGCTTCTTGAAGTACATCGATTTTTTTTTCTTTATTCATTTACTGTTACGAGAATACACCCACTTTGCTTAGCATTGATAATGCATTCCTGGAAAATACCTTATATGTAGAGCAAAGGACACATGAGGTTAAATTTTGGCATGCCTTAAACTCAGTTTTCAGCAATTTTGTCAAACCTGTAATCAGCATTGCTTCCGTTTGTCTTTGTTTATTACCTTTCAGCCGAACTAAGACATTTCACGATTTTTTTATCCTCGGAAACATTTTCAAAGCCGTACTTTTGGGTGTAGTTCTTTTATATAATATCGTTTAACGAATGTTCGCTTTAACGAATGAATTCAATTCTATAGCTTTACTTTTCGCCGAAAATTCTGTTCACTTTAACGAACTAAATAACGTGTATCCAACTCCGATGTTTACGAATGCTCTTGGGGTCACAAAGACCGTCTTATTTACGTATGGATTCTTCGTGTGTCCGCTTTACCACGCATTTTTCCTATCGCCCGCAGTTCTCGAGAGGCTAAATATGACGTCAACGAACGTGCTGTTTGTTACTCTAAATATATTTACAAAATACACTTATTGTTAGACTTGAAATACCTCTTGTGTACCGATTCTATGCTTCAGTCTGACTTGTATTGACTATGTTCGGTCGCATTCGTTTTCTCGCGGTTCATACATAATCGTTACATAACGAGGATTTGTTTTCAAGCCAATGCCGTGGTCACATTTATCGTGCTTGTTCTCGCTGTGAATCTTTAGAGTCCCTCCGCCGCCAACAGCTCTTTTGCCCCCACGCATCCCAGCTAGTGCCCTTAAGGTTCTCCTTTCTCCCACCCTCCCTCCCCTTCCTCCCTCCCTCCACTTTCTCCCTCCATCTTTCACTTCATCATTCATTTGCACGATCCAGTCCAGTATTCTCTGCACGACCCGAATTAATTTCTCACTCAGCCGAATACAGCACTTCTTGCTTTGTTGTTCAAACATTTAACTCGCTTTCGCGCGGAAATTCCCGCTTTGCTGTCGGTTCTTCGAGTTTGGACACGTGCATCTCTTTGCAAGCGAGCTTTTAATCGGAGAAATTCGTTTATCCACTGATTCAGCCGTGCGTCAGTTAAATCGTCCGACCGCTCATTATTCGGGGATAAATCGGTTTCCGGAAGGAATCCCCCTCCAACTTTGTCGACACTTTCTTTTGTCCCGTCAATTTTTTAGTCTATTTTCCAGAATGGAAATAGGCTTATAGTTTCTTCGTTGTGGCTGTCTGTCCGTATGTCTGTCTGGCTCTCCCCTATTAACTTTTTAATCAATACACCGATTTTCACCGACACTTGGTAGACATCTCTTGCTAATGGATCTCTTGCTAATGGGGCCGAGTTCCAGAGGGTAGTTTTTGTTGCGAATATTGAAAGTCCCGGGTTCGATTCCAGGAATTATCCTTCCCATTTGATTTACATGGGAAATTGGAAATCCATCCTTCAGGATAATTTTCTCTTGGACGTTAAAATATCTTAGAATTCTAATATCGGCGCGGGATTTATACTATTCTCTGAGGAAAGGAACGGAGATTCTAATTTTATCGTATAAGCGGAAGACAGTTTTAGTGTGTTATTTTAAGTGCTTTCGTTCTCTAAAAACTTTATATTTATTCTGCATATTCTCTATACTTAGTAGACAGCGAAATATGTTTTTCATTAACATTAAAAATGAGTGAAGTGAAAGATATCTCAGAAGGTAAAATAAAAAATTTCTATAACGATTATTTAATTTAGACCAACATTTATAATCGTTAACTCTTCCTCCCTTGAACATCTATATGTACATTTTGCTTTCCTTTCAACTGAACATCTGTGTGCTTCAATTAAGATAATTATACTTATCAAATTATAATAACATTCCATGCCATACCAACAGTTTTTATCGCCAAATTTGGTTTCCAAGTCCGGGAACTCATTTTGTTTCGTAGGTTTGACTTTAAAATATTCACGTAAGAGATTAGACTCACAAAATCAGCCTTTGCATGGGATAACGTATGGGTAAGCTAAATTTGAATATATCTTCAAACGTGTTTCCACAGTGTAAAATAAAGAGACGTATTATGAAGAAATTCCTCCGAGCTTGCAATTCCTGCCCGAGTTTTTAATGTTTTTTAGATTCATGACCACATAATATCATGCAGTTTCTTCCACTGGAACTTAATTTGAGTGAAATAACTATATTTTAAAAGTGATTCCATCGATTGTTTATTTTAATTATTTGATAAAAATACAGTAGCCAAATTTATCGATAAAGGATGCATGAACATTTTATTTATTTGGACAAAAGATGGGTAGACAAAAAATATTGCATACCATTAAGAGCTACAATAAAAATTAATCTGGTTTCAATACTAGGTTTCATTCTCAAATATTCCTCAACATTTATATTTTGACTTAAAACCCGAGCAACGCCGGGTAATTTCAGCTAGTAGTCGAATACATACGCAAGTTATTTTTGGCACACAAATACGCGTGATCAATTTAGTTTTCCGTACGAATGTAATTTTAATATTTTATAACGCTAAATTATGAAATTTGGGAAAATAGTCATCATATGTTCTTGTTTAATTATCCGAAATTTATGCGCAATCATTTTTAATGACGAGTCGATTCCAACGTTTTCACTCAGTCGAGAGGTTACACCTCCTCCAAGGAAAGTTTCGTTGCGACGCCCTTGTGAATTGTTAACGGCGGTCGTCTGGTGTAATGCCACGGCGGAGATGCGGGTGGTCCTTTTGTGGGCGCGGGAGGAGGATCATGCATAATTTGCAGTCGGTCCAGCGTCTTGCATCGGCTCGTATTAAAGGAGGACCCTTAACGCGACCACGGGCTCTTGTGGTTTGATGCGTGACCACGCGACGGCACGAGGACAAGCTGCTTGTTTTCTTACCCTAGCTGAATTGTGGATTTTCCCCTTGGATTATTCAAAGCGATTAATTTAAGTCACAATTATGTCACGCGTGAATTCAGCGGCTTCCTACGAAGGCTTCTGAACTCTTCCGAGGAAATGTCCTTTGAAGCGGCGGCTTTTGTATCGGGGATATAGGCGGCGCCTAAATAGAAGTAAAATGTGCATCTCTGGCATTGAACTCGGTTTCTCTGCGGACGGATTGCAATTCATCCTTCGTTGCGGATTTCGCAATTCATCGAACGAATTGATTGTTTTTTTTTCCAGAGATTTTTTGTTAATGTTTTTTTTTGGAAACGTGATGGCATTTTTCCCAAGACTGAATTATTAAGTCAGCTAATTGTGTCCAGATCTTCAGTTTACGTTCCGAATTCAACATTATTGCGATTGGAGTTAGATTTTTTAAGCCTTCGTGAAATATCTTGATTTCGAACCAAATCGGAATGGAATGTTCGACCAGTGTCTTTCTGTAGGTGGATTTTATATAAATATCGGTCTTAATTCACATTTCTAAATAGTTGGTTACCTTTCAGATGTTTTATTAGCCCTACTCTTTTTAAATACTTTTGCTTAATCTCATTCTCTCATAAAAAGACGGATTTGTTTTTCAAATTGAATGGTTAGTTTGAATATTCTTGTCTGTCTTAGAGCCATTTCATTGATAACTAGAGTAGGTTTTTTTTATGGAAAAGCATTTTTTTATTTTCACCTAAAAATGAAGGATTCTCTTTCATTTGTCATTAGTACTATAGATCTGAGTATTCTATTTATTGCACGGTTATTTAGATAATAATCTCGTATTAATCAGCTTGTAGTGTCATTTTTATGTTAATCCAAAAATCCAGCATTAAGATTAGTAAAAGAATAGTTGTCATCTTATTATTCCAGTTTTCGTTATCCGCCTAAATCATAAAGGCTCTGTCAAAAGTAGTATCTCATCAATCAGACGCAGTGATCATTATGTAGCTTTCATAAATATTTAGTAGTACACATTCTACCCGCGGTGATCCATCGACATAAGTTGCCTATCAAGTGTTTTCTCAAGGGATCTTGAGTTTATTACTTCGAATTTGGTTCCATTAGCATGTTGTGATCAGTAAGGAGTCCTTCAATCTAAATTCGGAATGTTTTGTTATGGTATAGAGAACAACTGCATACGGCGATATTTCTAGTTGCATAGATACGGTAAAGGAGTATTTTTCTAGCTTCAGGATCGATAGTTTTTTCCGATGATTCCTTTCGAAAGTGTGAAAAAGCTCACGAGCTGACCCGAGACAGGAAAATTGTATAATAGGGAGCCACGTACATATCAGCTGGATATATTTCGATCCTTAAGGTTGCTGCAGAAATCTTTCGAAAGCATTTAACGTCATTGCTTTGCATGTGGGAGACAATTGGTATATTTTAGAGTGAAGATGCCGTCGTCATCGAATTAGCTGTGCATGTCGATGCGTCGAAGGCGGGTGGGGTGTTTGGAAGACTTCGTAAATCAATCAAATTCGCTCTGCCCCTCCCTCCGATTCCACCCTGTACACCCCTCCCTCAGATTCCACCCTCTCAACCCTCCCTCCGATTCCATCCTCTCCTCCCTCCCTCCGATTCCACCCTCCCTCCGACTCCACCCTCTCCTACCTCCATCCGACTCCACCCTCTCCTCCCTCCCTTCGACTCCACCCTCTCCTCCCTCCCTCCGACTCCACACTTTCACCCCTCCCTCCGATTCCAGTCTCTCACCCCTCCTACTCCACCCTTTCACCCCTCCGACTCCACCCTTTCACCTCTCCCGCCGATTCCACCCTATCACCACTCCCTCCGATTCCATCCTCTCACCCCTCTCTCCCACTCCACCCTCTCACACCTCTCCGACTCATCCCTCTCCTCCCTCTCTCTCTCTCTCTCTCTATCTTTTTGGATTTTCACCCGCATTCCTCACCACCTCCTCTATCGCATTTCCTGCTTTCTTCTACCATTCTCTTTTTATTCACTCTCATATTCTATCTTTTCTCATCCTCTCCTTGACACACTTTTCGTATTTTTTCTTATCTCCTCTGTATTATTTCTGTATCTTCTCTTCGCTTCCTACGCGAATTTCTTCCTATCTTCCCATGTCTTTCTTCTTTTCAAGTCCAATCTCACCTATTCCTTATTATATCTTTTATGCTTTCTCGTAATTTTCTTTTCAGTCTATATAACTTTACCCAAATCCTAAAAATTCCTTTTTTTCTTACCTCGTTGTTTTCTGCTTTGGTCTTCTCTCCCTAGTGGATGTTTCTTCCTCATCTCCTCCTGAAGCTGTTTTCCGTTATCTTGTTTACGTGCAATTATATTTCGTTTCTACGAATCATGCGTCGTCATCTTGTTTCCTTCCACTCCCCCCCACCTTATTCCCCTCGCTCCTGTCTCTCTCTCGCTCCCCTCTCTCTTTACTCTCTCTTTCCTCTCTCCCACCCCACCCTCCCCCCTCTCTCTCCCCCTCTCTCTCCCCCTCTCTCTCCCCCTCTCTCTCCCCCTCTCTCTCCCCCTCTCTCTCCCCCCATATCTCCCCCCTCTCTCTCTCCTTTCTCTCCCCCCCTATCCCCCCTCTCCGCTCCCCCCGCTCTCCCTCCTCCCCCTTCTATCTTCCTTTTCTCCACACTCCTCCGTTCATTTCTTCGTCTCCCCAACCCCCCCTTCTCTTACCCTCTTCTAACTCTCTCCTATCTCTCTCCTTTCTCCTTTTCCTCTTTCCCTTTTTCTCTCACATTACCCTCTCATCTCCTCTCTTCATGCGTTCTGCATCCACTCTTTCCCTTCACTCTCTTCTCTCCCTTTCCTCCCTCTTCTCTCTCTTCCTGTTTCCCTTTTTATCCACTCCTCTCATTCCCCTCTCCTTCAATTCCTGTCTCCACCCCTTCCTCCAACTCTCTCCCTCCCTCTCTTCTCTCCTCGCTGCCTCTTCTCTCTCCCTCACTTTATCTATTCCTCTCTATCCCATTCCTCACTCCTCTTCCCTCCTCATCTCGCCTCCACCACTCTCCCTCTTCCTCCCTTTCTCCATTCCTCTCTATCCCATTCCTCACTCCTCTTCCCTCCTCATCTCGCCTCCACCACTCTCCCTCTTCCTCCCTTTCTCCAATTCTCTCCCTCTTCACCCCTCTCTCCAATTCTCTCCCTCCTCACCCCTCTCTCAATTCTCTCCCTCTTCACCCCTCTCTCCAATTCTCTCTCATTCCTTACTCCTTCTATTCCCTCCCTCACTCCACTCTTCCTTTCCTCTCTCCTCTCCCTCCCTCTCTTTCTCCTTTTATCCACTCCTCTCTCCCTCATCTCCCTCCCTCTCTTTGTATCCATTCCTCTCTCCCTCCATCCCTCACTTCTCCTCCCTCCCTCCACTCACTCCTCCTCCCTCCCTCCACTCACTCCTCCTCCCTCCCTCCACTCACTCCTCCTCCCTCCCTCCACTCACTCCTCCTCCCTCCCTCCACTCACTCCTCCTCCCTCCCTCCACTCACTCCTCCCATTCTCTACTCTCCCACTTTCAACTCCTCCCTCTCTCTCGCTCTATCCCGCATTTACGCAGCATCATATCTCGCTGCATTGTGTGTGTGTGTGTTGCGAGGGGGAACAGCCTTTACCGTGGAAAGATTGAGTTTTGGAGGTCGGACCGGACGAATGGGAGAAAGAGAGAGCGAGAGGGGAGGTAGTCATGAGGCGGAGAGAGAGGGCAGCATGTGGAGGGGAAGTTAGCGAGCGGGAGGAGGGGAAATGGCCCCACCGCTCACGTTTTGGCAGCGGGCCATTCGCTTGGAAAGGGCCGCGGAGTCGAGCTGCGAAAACTTTTTCGAGGCCGCTCTTTCCCCCGCCGACTCAGCGCTTCGGGGCGACATGGATACCGCGGGGCCGCGTTCGGGGGGGTTGCGAACGAGGCGTCGCGCTTTTTCTCTTGCGTCGCGGCGACTGCGGATGTGCCTTCGGGTGACGTGGTGCCCTCCTCCGCCGCCGCCCCCCCTTCCTTCCTTGGGGGGCTCGCCACCCCTGCGGCCTCGACGATGCGGGATGCTCCCCGATCTTTTCAAGGTGGGTCTCCTCTTTGTTCTCGTGCGCCGTCATTTTCTCCGCGGCTGCGCGACGGCGCTACTCGCGGGATGGCCGCGGAACACGACGCTCTCGACGCACAGGTGCAGCCTCCCTCTATGGGGGTGATTGGGGGGGGGGAGGGGAGATATATACCTTATCCGGAGAGTGACCAATATCCCTCGTGACTGTCTCCCCCCCCCCCCCTCTCTTCCCTCGCCTCTTTGCGGCTCGGCCTTGGGGAAGTTTCGGTTTAAAAACTCCCGCATGGATTTATTAGATCACGTGACGCTGCAGTCATTGATCACGATGGCGGCTTTTGTATATTTTTTTCCGCGGGTGCCGGCCTGGTTTTAATAAAATGGGTGTCTCCTTCCGTGAGAATGGCAATTGATATGTTATTTTTTTACTTCGCTCCCCGGGCGTGCATTTGATTATTGCTTTGTTTTTTTTTTAAATCGTTTATTTTTTATCGAATTATTCTAAATATTTTGATCGAGTTTATGTTAATGTTGCGTTTTTTTATTCTATCCGACTCATGTTTTTCAAGGTCATCTTGAGCAATTATTTATTCATTTGCCGAAAAATTTTATTAGTAAATTATGGGTACTTCTAGACACATCCGCTGTATTTCGTGAGTTGAACGTTATGTAATTCTGCAGGTAAGCGACGTTTTCATGGTTCTCTACGGCGTGTCTTTTGACATTTTGGATAGCTTCCAAGAGATGCGAAAGATAAAAGACCGGTTCATGAAGATCATATAATAAGGTCTAACACATATTCTTATGGTCAAAAGAGGCGCATTCACACTCTCAAGAACACATATGCTAGCGATAAAAGGCGATCGCAAAGGTTTAGATTGATAAACATCTATATTCGACCTGAAATATAACCATAATCTTGGTTATCGAGAAACTAGAGACTTTTCATGCAGATTAGGGACGCATCCGTTCGATCCTTCGCTCGGACATCGGTTATTTCTGTCTCGATCGTCCATCACATTCAATAAACGGCTTATTGGCGTTTGTGTCCGAAGGGTTTTGAGAGAGTTGACCTTTTGATGTGGTGTCTAGGGCGTGGAACCCCGCCCCCACACTCTCCATTTCTCTCGGGAGGGGCGGGTGGAATGTGCGGGGGAGGGGTAGGAAAGAGGAAACACCATGACAACATTGATCGTCACTTCCTCGACCTCACGCGCCGTCTCATTTGCCTTCCATAAATCATGGCCTCGTGATTAGCCATCCTTGCGAAATCATGCGTTTCAATATGCCGGGGAAAAAAGATATTTGTCGTGGCGCGTGGCTAAATTTATCTTTTTGGAAAAAAGGACGAGTTTCGAATCCTATCGTAATTTAGGCTGGAGTTTTTCGTAAGGTTCTCGACGCTTTTTGCGAGATTTGAAATTCCTGCATCGATCTCCGAAGGCGTCATCGCAGCGAATTTGCCAGGCGAATTGGTTACAGCTATAATATCTGGATATATCGGTTTTGATTTATTTATAAAAAATAAAATCAGCGTTCATACCTTTCCAAAGAATGGTTTTTACTTGTCTCCAGCATTCACGTAAGTATCTTCCGATGAATTCAAATACGTGCTGCGTTCCGATACCGCCCAACATCAGGAATAAATCTGATGAATTTACTAAAAATTTAACTGGCTGCCGGAAGAGTAGAGTGGCATTGAGATTCTTGGATAGCAATTTCTGCGCGCGGTAATTGTTGTGGTCACTCTGTTAAGTGTGCGTAAATTAATTTTCTCTGATTTGATTCAAGGTATTCGTATTTTATCCTCGCGTGTTTACGCGTCTCGAAGTGCACATATTGGATTGATCATTGCGCGTACTTTTTGTGTTGGACTTTGATTACTTTTCGGTAGTCTTTCAAAGTTAGCGTATCACGCTAGTTTGATTATATTCGAAGGGCATTAGTAATCCATTCACACAGGAAATTATGACGTGGAGGGAAGATTTAATTTCCGTCTTTCTTAGTTGGTCCTCGCCTATCCCTTGCTTGAAGATTTCTTTTAGGTAGAATCTTTCCATTTCCTTCCTTCGTAATCTTTAAACGATACCTCCCCCCCTCATCCCCCAACTCCCCCATCCTCCCAACTCCCCCCTCATCCCCCCTCACTCACTCCCCGCCCCCCTCTCCCCGCCCCCCTCTCCCCGCCCCCTTCTCCCACCTCCCGCCTCTTTCCTTTTCCCCCCTCCCCCTCTCTCTCCCTCACTCTCTCTCTCCCCCATCTCTCTCCATCCCCCTCCTCCATCTCTCTCCCTCCCATCTCTCTCCCAACTCTTTCCTTCCCACCGCTCCCCCCCGCTCTCCACCCCCTCCCCCATATCTCCCTCCCCCCTCTCCACTCTCTCTCCCCTTTCTTCCCCCCTCTCTCTTCCCCCTCTCTCTTCCCCCCTCTCTCTTCCCCCTCTCTCTCCCCTTTCTTCCCCCCTCTCTCTTCCCCCTCTCTCTTCCCCCCCTCTCTCTTCCCCCTCTCTCTTCCCCCCTCTCTCTTCCCCCCTCTCTCTTCCCCCCTCTCTCTTCCCCTCTCTCTCTTCCCCCCTCTCTCTTCCCCCCCTCTCTCTTCCCCCCCTCTCTCTTCCCCCCCTCTCTCTTCCCCCCCTCTCTCTTCCCCCCCTCTCTCTTCCCCCCCTCTCTCTTCCCCCCCTCTCTCTTCCCCCTTCTCTCTCTCCCCCTCTCTCTTCCCTCCCCTCTCTCTTCCCCCCCTCTCTCCCCCTCTCCCTCTACGCCTCTCTCTCTACCCCCTCTCCCTCCCTCTTCTTCCCTCTCTCTTTCTCTCTCTCTCTGTAGAGGGAAAGAGAGAGAGATATTACCCCAGGCCATCCATACCGAATTACGGCGGCCACGCCTGCCTGTTCGGCAAATGAGGTTTGCCTCGCCGTCGCCATATTTAAGAAACAAAAATTACGATGTTCACACGTGTAAATTATGGCCTTCGAACAAAGGTACTTTCCCCCAACGAGCGGAATTGTTTATATATCTCTTTTCTGGTGATATCCAATTTTCGCGGCGTATTTTTCTCATTAGCATCCGCTGTTCTTCTCTGGTCTCCCAATGGAAGCGCTCGTGAACTATGACGTCGATTAATTTATTAATCTTTTTAGCCCTTTTCGCATAATCTGGAAATTGAACTGAAAGTTATAACTTGGAATCCACTCGATTAATTGAGCATTGGTCTCCTTCTCACATAATTTCCGGAATTGATTGATAACTCAAATTGATATTGACGCAGATTTTCGTGAATTGTTGCTAAATTTAGGTTACGCTTAAAAACATGCTCAATGGCAGAGCGTTCCTATCATTTCAGGAGTTGCTGCATCACATCACAATGGATCCGTTCAAATACATTTCCTTCAGAATTCTTGGCACCGGAAATTCATTAAGGTAATTTTAAAAAACCAAAACTTATAAAAAAACGCCGTTTAATTGATATAGTTAGTTTAAGGGTGTAGCAGAAACTTGGCGTAAGTTTCTGGCGATGAGGGTGAGCATAGCTCCATTGAGCTGCTCCCTTCGATGTAATAATAAGTGCATCTTTACGGCTTTAGAATGAGCAATAATTCTACACGCATTACTACACACACATAATTATACATATATACTTTCTCCATATAGGAGAAAGTATTGTTTTCGCGAAAAAAATCGATTTTGAGATTTCAACGGCACTGAATGTTTTGAGGTCCCCTGAACACGGTATGACCACTTTCGCGATGATGTCTGTATGTCTGTGTATGCTCTAACCCAAAGATTATTAGTCAGGTCAACGCGAAACTTTATATTTGACATTTTTATTGGAGGGGCAATAGCTGATTAGTTTTTGGTTAAAATCGGTCAACCCGAAGTGGGTGTTTACGCTTGTCATATCTGTTTCTTTCATACATTTGCTTTAATACTGGTCAAAAGTTATTGGAATAACCTTTGTAGGAAATTAAATTTTCTACAACTTTTGTTTTTAAAACACACCATATCACTTTAATTTTATAGCGGTAAAAACAAAACCTACCTCTTGTTCTTACGTTCTACAGTTGTAGAGTTATAGCGGCACAAACATCCAAACTTTCTAAAATATATAATATATATATATTTTGAAAAGTTTGTTTGTTTGTTCCTTGAACTCCTTAACGATAAAATCCAGAATTATCAAATTTGGTACAATTCTTCCTTACAACCTAACTTTAGTGAATGGTGAAGGATTGGTCAACCGTTTGGGACCCCTCCAAGGGATCGTATCCGTAAGATTGGCATTGAAATCGGTGAAGCATAACTTTAATTCGCTCAGTAAATTACCTTAAATTGGCCTACATCATCTGGACTTGGACTATTTTTCGTATACATAAACGGAATTTATTATTCTATTTCAGGAATTTCGTCTTCTAATCGAAATCGTGTGTGAATGACGTTTATATGCGAATTTTTATCGTTTTTTCCACGATTTTCGAAAGGTTTCCATGGCGAATTAGATCATGACATATGCAGCTCAAATAGACCGTATATCTATTGGAATTTAAGGTGAAACCTGGTTACTATCCGATTACTTTCAGATCGCTTTCGGTCTTAGAAGTGTTAATTTACAAAAGATTCTAAGTTATCATAGAATTTATAAAAATGTTTCTCTTCCGAGCAACGCCGGTTATCCCATGGACAAGATTGGACATAAAAATTTGAAGATCACACACAATCGAAGCCACTATTTTGTCGGGTATTGCCAAATGTAAGGATGTTTATATATCACGAATTCCGTTAATATCAACAGATCCTCCATTTTAATTCAAGAAACTGTAATTTCCTGTACCCTTCTGCCTTATCAATAAGCAATGCAGAAAGACCGACCTTTAAAGTAAAAGAATTAGACCTAAGAATAGATTGTTTTGCACATGGACAATTTTATGTAGCAACATCAAGCCTGGAAAGTGGAAAAAACTGTTTATTCTAACGAAAGCCAGTAAAACCAGAAACGTAGTTTACCAACAAGCACATGTCACCTGAATGAATTTCTTTCACTTATAAACTTCCTTCCTACAAAATTTTCATGCTAAAATATTAAATTTAAATCTATTATTATTTTAAAGTTTTTATCCTTTTTTAACATTCTACAAAAATTCCTATTCAATTTAATGACCCGAGTAACGCCGGGTATGTCTGTATCGTGTTGTGTAATATGTATTGCTATTTTATTATAAATATTTCTTAACAACGAGCTGGACTTCGAAGTCATGTAGACAAATATTCGCGAAAAGAAATTTTCAGTACAACGAAAGAAGTACGAATCCAACAGGAGTTCGTTATGGCGAGAATTTACTGCAATGGCCTTCTTCTAAAAACTAATCTTCGCTTTTTCATTTCGACTCGTTTTCCCCTCTCCCCTTTTTTTAGGCGTTATTTCCCAGCGAAGCGGTAGTTGCGGAACGCCTTATGGGCACGTCGCCTCCGTCCCTTCGTCCACATGTTCAATCTCCGAAACTACTGGGCGGATTTTAATTAAATTAAGATTTAGTGATCCTTATAAAAATTTGTAGACAAATTATGATTTTCAACTGAATCCGTCAGAACTTCCACTTTACATAAGCAATTAAATAAATGTATACTCTTATCTCGTTAAATGGCTTCCTTCAAGCAACAATTATGCATCACATTTTTCTCTCCTTAGCTCTTATATGATCTGTGAGGTATAGATTAATAATTTTCGGATAGAGGACAACGTTTACCACAAAAACGTCCTCGTGATCATATAATTACGACTTATAGTTTCGGTGAAAAAAATTCGAGAAAAATCCAAGCATAATATCGCATATTTTGTTTACATCAATCGCTAATCGGCGAGCAACAATTAAAAGTCCATATTTTTCTCTCCCATGCTCTTATATGATCAGTGAGGTATAGACTAAAGGATTTATTCATTTGCATTTGCATTTACCGCAAAAAGTCCGCGAGGCCATATAATTACTACTTATACATAGTTTCGGAGATCTTTGAATATCGTTTTTATGTATTTCCCATAACGAACGTCTTTGAAATCTCTGTATTTCATTTATAGAATATAATTTTCCGTCTTGTTACATTTCCTTTACGCACTTAACAGTTTTAAATTACATTTGAGCCACTGGGGAAAAATGTGAGGAAGCATAATATCCCTCTCAATATAAAATCACCTGGAGGCTCTTTATAATCCGCATACTTCTTTGTTTTCCTCGTAGCATATTACTCGCCCTTTTTCGAGTCTCTCCCATTGAATCCTCCGATGCGGATCAACATTCTACGGGCGATATATCGAGAGCCTCATAAAACATCCAGCGGAGAGCACGATTTATTTGCTTCGAGTGACGTGTTCTCGAGAGAAGGACGATCGTTCATGCGCGTCGGATTATACGGAAAACGAGTTCGACTGGAGAGAGAGAGAGAGAAAGAAAGAAAGAATGAAAGAAGGGGTCTTTGTTTAATTGTCGCGTGTCCGTTTCGCTTAAAGCGCTAGCCAATGCGAAAGGGCCTTAAGGAAATGAGGAAGATGGGCGAGTGCGTGTGTATGCCTTCAGAGAGACAAAAGAACGTCTTCATTTCGGCGAAATCGAGACTTTTTATACATAGTCAGTCCCTTCTTGCGCTTAAAACCTCAATGCGTATTATAGGCTTTTATTTTTTAAATATATATACATGTCTATTATTATTTTAATAAAAGCTCTGTTTCTGTTGGTGCGTACGTGGCTACGTACATTACTTAAGAACGCTCCATACAAATCTCCGTAAGAGAACACAAAAATTCTTTTATTCACTGCAGGCTTTTTTCTTTTGCAAAGTTAAATTAGAAGTAATTGACCTACTTTCTTCGGACAGGGACCATTTTAAAGAAAAATAAACGGATTCTTATTTTTATCGTCCATTTTTGCTTTCGGTTCGAAATCGCTCGAATTTTGCTTAAGAATTCAATATTTCGTAAAAATATTGCGTTTTTAGTGAAAGGTTCTCTTGACGATTGAATGGATTGTTGTATTCGAGATCCTCATTGACATAACAAGATTAGAAAGGTGTACTCCATGTTGGAGTACACAGACTTTCCAAATGCGTTTTTTAGATTTCCCAATGTTCTCAATATTATTGCTCAGATGAGTATTTAACAAGAAGCAAGCCAGGTACGTTGTAAAATACATGTAGTTCTTCATGTAAAGTAGTCGTAATTGTTGTCCGATTTTGGCCAAAATTGAAATCTTTTAAACGTAATTCTAGAGAGCTGACGGTATGGAGTTTAACCAAATAAGATTTATATAATCTTTATGTAAATAAATAACTAAATTATGATATTTCAACCGGGTCGACTAATCAGGGATACCGCAATATCAAGGTTAGAATTTTTCTGTAAATATGAATTTCGATGGTGTTCGCTGAACTGTTTTCAAAGAAATTTCGTTTGTAGGACTATTATAGAATGGCAAAACGAGATGAATATGTTTGAAACGGATCAAAAAAGCAGGGCTACCACAATATAAGGAAAGATAATTTTCTGATTTCAAAGCAAATACATTTGTATACGATTATACTACGGAGAATTTGACGAAAAGCACTTCTGTACCACGGGAAACCTGTGTAACATTTACTTTATTATCACAATAATTTCTTAGGCCAAGTCACGTATAGTACTTAAATCGTCCCTACCCCCTTGTGCCATGCACCCTCTCACGACTTGCCATTAACAGTTTTAGCGCCCCTTCTTTAGTTGCGCCCGAGGCAGCTGTCCCACTTGCTCCGCCCTAGTTACGGCACTGAATATACGTATACCGAATCGGCACTTGTGCTTATATAATTTATTTCAACAGGGACTAAAATATTTAAGGACCTGTGTATATTAGATATTTCAGTGTTGAAAAAGTGATTTCAATTAATTTTTTTTCGTCCTCGGATTGCGGTGCCCCTTGACGGTGGCGCGCCTTCATCACGGCGCCCGTGTGTTTCGCACACTCTCAACAACCGGTAGGAACGGACCTACGGAGGATATAGAATATATATAACCTTAGATATGCCACGGGAAGCATGAGGTACAATAAACCAGAAAAATCAAAAATTCCAATTTAAAAAAATAATAGTGGGGTATTTTTAACCTCAATATTCCATTTCGATACTCCATAAGAAAAACATGGAAATCTGTGCCGAGTTTCATAAATTTGCATTTTTAAATTAGTTATACTTCAGATAGAAACTCGGGATGAAAACATTTCTCTAGCTAAAAGAATGAGGTTTCTTATTTTTTAAGAATAAATTAAAATCGGTGCCGAATTGACGAAGAAATATATTTTTAATCGGAAAAAAAGCAGATGCTCAACAATAAAGAACTTCAGCTGCCATAGCAACCAGGACAATGCTTTTCAATGGGAATTGTCAATGCGTATTATAATAGCATCGCTTTAATGCTTTTTAATAGGGAAATTCTTATGGTCCCATTGATTTCAACCAAGGACGTATACATATGATGACGTCATAATTTTAAAACGCGATATATGTTATTAAATAAAAGAACGTTGCTCCTTTCAATTATGAGGGTTGATGGACTGTATATAACAATAGCTTTAATTTAGTGCTTCTAATGAGAACCAATGTATTGTATTATAATGCAATTGATGTAAACTTATAACGACGTCAAAATCCAAAAACAGGAAATATTAGACAATTGTGAAAAAAGTAATGTCGTGTTGGAGCTGAAATTCTTAAGTTATGTAGATCTTAGTGCACATATCCAAATAATTATTTGAAAATCTTGATGCACATGTTGTGGCGGCCGTTAAATTTTTTAAAAATTTAAACAAATAGATAAATATTATTTCACTTCTAGATAAGCTGCATCTTTAAAATTTTGCAGAAATGTGTGGTTCTAGTACCCTACTATGGTAAAATTATAATATTCTTAAAATTGCAAATTTTAGGAATTGCTTTACTCTATTATTTTTACATAAGGAAAGAGGTGAAATCTTAATGAAATATCTCTCTGAAAAATGAATGTTTTTTCAAGGGGAAATGAAATGCTTGCAGAATGCAAGTACCTTCTACTAGTATAATGGTATATATATATATATATATGTATGTATGTACGTATGTATAACCACCCCTTAATAAAACTGAACGAGAGCTTAGTGCCAGGAACTGAAAAGTAGCTTAGTGTCATGACGTCACTCTCAGACCGTGACATTTAAAAGCAAAGGGAAAACATATTTGGGTGCGCAGACAATACTAAGAGGAATATTGTGCTGAAATTTTCAGGGTTTTTAAATGGCATGAGTAGGCCTTCGGATAATATGAGACATCTTATGTAGGTGTCCTCGGTTCTACTCCAGGCGCTCCTAATGCTTGCAGTATGCAAGCACCGATTACTAATATATATATATATATATATATATATATATATATATATATATATATATATATATATACTATATATACTATACACATTGGATAAAAGGAAAATGTGATGAAATAGAACAAATGGAGAAGTTAGGACGGTACGATATGATGTACGCTAGGGCACTGGAATTAGAAGATAAGAAGTCTAATGGAATTTGTGGTAAAGGAATTATGAATACGGATGGGAAGATAGTCTCAGAAACAAAGGATGTAGCACAGGTATGGGAAGAATACATTAAAGAATTATACAGCAAACAGGCAGGAGCGGCAAAAATAGAACTGGAAAATGAGGAAAACATTGAAGAAGACAACTTAGGACCAAGTATTATGGAGAGCGAAGTAGAAAAAGCGATAGTGGAACTTAAGAAGGGGAAAGCCACGGGCAGCGATGGAATACCGGCTGAGATACTTAAAGTCATAGGATCAGAAGGGCTAAAAGCGATCACGAAATTAATTAATAAGATTTACGACACGGGAGAGTGGCCTCAGGATTTCCTAGAAGTAACAATGATCCCTCTAAAGAAGAAGCCAAAGGCAATGCAGTGTAAAGATTACAGAACTATAAGCCTTCTGTCACACACATCGAAGATCATCACGAGGATTCTTAATAAAAGGCTGGAGAAAAAGGCAGAAGAAATAATAGGGGAAGATCAATTCGGTTTCAGAAAAGGACGAGGAACTAGAGATGCTATAGGAGTAGTTAGAATCATATCAGAAAGGGCAATAGAATACAGTCAAGATATCTGCGCATGTTTCGTAGACTAGCAGAAGGCCTTTGATAGAGTAAATTGGGTAAAGTTGATGAAGATATTAAAGGATATAGGTGTAGACTGGAAAGATAGGAGACTGATTAGGAATCTATATGAGAATCAAGTTGTAAAGGTCAGGTTTGAGAATGTGGACACCTGCGGAATAAATATCGGTAGAGGAGTAAGACAAGGCTGCTGCCTATCGCCAACCCTATTCAATATATATGGAGAAAGTCTAATGCAAGAAGCTTTAGATGGCACAGGGGATTTCAAAATTGGAGGAAGGATTATAAGAACAGTAAAATACGCAGATGATCAAGTACTTCTAGCAAGAAAGGAAGAGGAGCTACAAAAAATGATAAATAGACTAGTGATAACAGGTAGAAAATACGGTATGGAAATTAATACAGAAAAATCCAAGCTCATTCGAATATCGGGTAAAGAAGAGAATCTGAACATAACTATTGGGGGAAAGCCATTAGAACAAGTTTCAGAATATAATTACCTTGGAAGTATCATAACACGAGAGGCAAAATGTGCGGATGAGATCAAAACTAGAATAGGAAAAGCAAAAGCGGCTTTCAGGAGAAAGAAACAACTACTTACAGGGAATATAAGGGAAGATATCCGCAAGAAGTTGATAAAATGCTACGTATGGAGTATAGCATTGTATGGGGCAGAAACATGGACGCTAAGGAAAAATGACATCATTTACTTGGAAAGCTTTGAAATGTGGACTTGGAGGAGAATGTTGAAGATAAAATGGACAGATAGGATGAAAAACGATGAAGTGCTACAAAGAATAGGAGAGAAGCGAATGATTATACAGACTATCAGAAAGAGGAAGGCTAACTGGGTTGGACATTACATGAGGAGAGAGAGTATGATTAAAGATGTGTTAGAAGGAAAACTAGATGGGAAAAGGGAAAGAGGTAGGAAAAGGTATCAGCTAATAGACGATTTGAAAGGGAAAGAGAGTTATCAAGATATGAAGAGGACAGCGGAAAATAGGAGTATATGGAGAACCAGGTTTAACCATGAATAATCACGGACCTGTCTACGGACAGACTACCTATGATGATGATATACTAGAGGTCTGCACGGGCCGGAAATTTGGGGCCCGAGCCCGGCCCGGCCAATTTAATATACGGCCCGAGCCCGAAAGACTAATATCTTTTGAGCCCGTTCTAGGCCCGACTTTCTTCAAAATAGTCCCGACTTGAGCCCGATGACGCAAGTATAATTCGTTTAGATATTGTATGCAGCATTACATTAAGTTATTATGGATAACCGATATCATCTACTTATGTATTTACTCCAAATAAACCTATACATATTATTCGATAATAATTATGATGTTCTTTCTTCAACTCATACGTACTTTCATTCCTTCCCCCTCTCTTTCTTATCCGTTACTTTTTATTTTAAAATTTGCATTTTCTCTTATTTTAAATTATTTTATATAAAAATAATCAATAATAATTTAATTATATTTATTATTTACTCACCAAAATGAAAATTATGCCCCTCCTGTAGCAAGCAACTTCGAGTTTTACTGCATGTTATTGTGCAGAAACAAAATCGAGTCCACACTGTCGCTACTTAGGCAAGTTCGGCGCTCGTTCATAATCCATCCAGCATCTCTGAAATTCCTTTCGCTGGTTGAACTTGTGGCCGGTATTGATAGAACATGCTTCGTCACCTTCGACAGCCACGGAAACTTTTTCTCGAATTTGCCACCAAACTAACACATTATTAACATTCAATTAGGTCGCACGATATCTCATATACCTGTCGAGTTCATCGTCTTTTTCTACAACTGGTTTGTCTTCAAATTTGGTGAAGTCCAGTATCTTTGGCTTTTTGGCAGGAATACTATAATTTGAACCGCATGCTACTCCACATTGGGGGAATCCGTCAGTTGTGGTAAACCTCTCACTGAAATTTAAATGCTCTCTCAATTGCTCGTCTCTATAAACTCTTGTATTAACTCTCGTACCAACGAAACTGTTTCCTCTCGTTCTTGCCCTGAAATCATCCTCAACTGACAGAAATTCGGCCACAAAAGCGTAGCGATCCTATGTAGATTATGCAAGACGAATTTCTCCTTCAAAATTTCCTATGATCTATTTTTTTAAGGTAGCTACGGATAAGGAGTCAGTGGTATCCACTTGAAGGTGATTAATTAAGCTAATTCTTATTGGAAGAACTAAAGGGAGGGTAGGGTAAGTATCACCTTCTAGTTTCAAAGAAGCTTCTTTAAATTGTTTGAGGAAATTTATCAGCAACATTAGAATATCTTTCTGAATGTCTGTAATTTTGTCCTCTTCCTGACGTTCGATCAAAAGATTATTGTCTTCATAGTTGGTATGAACGGACTCTAACATATCAATTCGACTGTACCATCGTGTTTCACATTCTTGGTGAACGGTAGATTTCAGTTTATTTACCAAAGCAGACTTTTTAGGTAGTTCTTTAACAGCAATTATTATTTGATGAAAATGAGGTAATTTCGATTCCAAAAATTCTTTTTTGAAAGTGTTTGTTAAAATAGTGTTGATTAAATGTGAACTGCAGTTTAACCTGATATATTGCTGAAGTGCAGCCACTATATTACTTCCCTGATCGGTAACAAAAATTAATTTCGAAAGACTATCCGGCTTAATTCCCAATTTTGTTAGTCTCCATTTCAAATATTTCGTAATATTTTCGCCAGTCTTTCTTTCCTCAGAGAACTCGCATGTAAAAAGAGCATTATTACGAAGATTCCATTCTTTGTCAACAAAGTGTAGTCAGAGTTAAAACATTTTTTTTGTAATCATCGGTCCACATGTCAGTTGAGGCACTACAAAACTTTAAATCAATCAATGATTGAATGTTGCTGACCATTTTTTGACGTAAATCATTCGCTTCTTTTTGTGTGGCGCGAAATCGTTGTAGGATGAGGTAGTATATCTTTTACATCAACATTTCCGTCAATCGAACCTATTTCAATCAATTTTTGATAATCTAAGAATCCTACACTGTTACAATATCAAATGGTCTAATATCCTTACAACTAAAGGAAACACACGATTTTGTAATCCCATCTTTCACTCGCTTCAGCACACTTAATGGTGAGGGAAGAAGAAATTGAGTAATAGTACTTGTTCCAATGATATTTTTGCAAGGATGGCGATTTAAATGCGAATTCCCAGTTATTCCCGAAGTGTATTTTAAAACTGACTTACATTTAATGCACTGAACGCCACCGACTTGATCCTTTGTTGCAGCGATATAGACTTCACGAAATATTTTCGAGACGTCACTTTTAGCGTTCACTTTTTCAATTAAAATATATTCACCGCTTTCTAATTTTGTCTTAATATTTTTCTCGCTGATTGTTAGGGCTAGAAAAGCACCTTAATAGAAACTTTAATTATAGTATAAAATTTTAAACGAATTTTCATATATGGAAAGCGATATATAATGGCCGTTTCACACAAATGCACACACTAGAAAATCTTAGAAACAAGATGATTTCGTAGGACCTATGATTAGCACGTCCAAAGAGTGTGAGTGTTTTGCAACTGACAAATTAGTAAATAGTTTCTAAAAGAGGGAAAGAGTCGTATCAAAGGAGAAATCAAACAGAAGTAGGGAACTCTTCTAATTTTACGACAAAGTTGTAACGTGTACATACAATGTGCACCGCCGGAAGTAGGTCGTAAGCCTTGAGACAAAATGGGACGTTCTTTCCTCTTTTTATGGACCTTTGCATTTCTGTGCAAAGGTTTTATGTTTTTCAATCGTCAAAGTTGTTTTTAAGTCATGTTTTAGGGTTGAAGGCTTTCTTAGTTTTTTTCAAAGAATTTATGACTAAGTAGTCGCAGGAGGGTAAAATTATGGTCGGAATATGGTCAGAACGAATTACTTCCGCCCTTCCAGCTCTCTGACAATTTCTGGAAAAATGAGAGTAAAAATCTCTAAAACGGATGTCCATCACAAAATGAAGGGACGAAGTAATGGTCAGTAAAAAGTTGGGTCAAGGCCCGAAAAAAGCCCGAATGTAACCCGAAGTGAAGCTCCAGCCCGAAACGTTCATTGATTTTCAGGCCCGGCCCGAAAGTCGAGCCGGGCCTTCGGGCCAGCCCGAGCCCTTGCAGACCTCTAATATAAATATATATATATATATATATATATATATATATATATATATATATATATATATATATATCATTATATATCAACGTTTCCTACAGAGGAGGAGGATACTAGTGTTTAGGCACTTCCAGATGAGCTGGAGATTTGAAATTTTTTTCTTAGGTAGGATTTTGTGCAAAACCGACTAGGAAAAACGAAAATCTTGAAAAAGTGCAACAATGCGGACGCTAAAAATTCTCAATTGTTTAAACAAATTTTCAAGGTTTGTGTATTTCCGAATGTGCCACGGAGTTGAAATTTTTTTAATAAGTAGAATTCTTAAAAAAACGAAATAGGGATTATACAAATTTTGATATTTTAATTTGTTTGGCAGTTAAAAATTCTTAAAGTTTAAACAAATATATAACTGTTTTGGTACTACGGGATGAGTAAGGAAGCTGAACATTTCAAGCTATGTACAGAGTAGTGTATTTGCACAAATAAACATTTCAATTTCACCATATATGAATTGCGGCGGCCGTAAAAAATGTTTAAAATTTTAACAATTGGAAAAAATATTATTTCATTTCTAGAAGTACTACAACTTTATAATTAGGCAGAAATGTGTAGCATTAGTACCCCATAATGGAGAAAATATAAAATTCTTAAAATTGCAAAATTTTGGGATTGTTTTAATCTATTATTTTTACATAAGGGAAAAACGAAAATCGCTCCGGAGGTGAAATATTTAGATTTAAAAAAATATTTGTAATGATGAAATATGAAAAATGAATGTTTATTTATGTTGAGATGATATGCTTGCAGAATGCAAGCACCAACTACTAGTATAAATATGAATAAATGAATAAATATATATATATATATATATATATATATATATATATATATATATATATATATATATATCATATAAAACCTAAGGTACTTCTAGAAGTGTTCCAGAGCTGAAATTTTGCATGAATATAGTTCATTGGTTACAACCTCGGGAAAAAGTCCGAAATTTCAGAAAAAGTTATATTTTAGTTGTGCTTTTGGACCCTAAGTCCAATTTTAAACACCCTTAAGAAAAGCATTGAAAACTTGAAGGCTATATAAAATTACTTTTTTAAATTATTTAAAATTAGGATGAAAAGTCGGGACATGCACAATACTGTGGAAAAAAGAATGAAGTTTATTTTTCTTTAAGACAAAATTCAAATCCATGCTGAATTTGTGTAAACATTTGATTTTAATTATAAAATTATGAAAAGTATTTCGTTTTTTAACAATGAAAAATATTAACTAACATAGAAACGACTCCAATGCCTTTCAATTGGAATTGATATTCCATACCTTATGAGCATTGATTTAATGCTTAGACTGCATTATAATCCATTTGATTTCAGCCAACAATTTATACATATGATGACGTGATAATTTTAAATTAATTTTTTACCCAGATGCGTGTTAAAAGGCACGGGTGATGACACCATAATCCTAACACAAAATATCGTAATTTTTACTTTCTCCATGTACGCAGTATAGGGAAAAGTATTGTATTCATGAAAAAAATCGACTTCGAGATTTCAACGGAAATACACGTTTTGAGGTCCCCTGAACACCTTTTGAACATTTTCTCGATTATGTCTGTGTGTGTGTGTGTGATAGCTTTTTGTGGGTGCTCTAACTCAAAAACTATTAATCGGGTCAACGCGAAATTTTATATTTAACATTTTTATAAAAGTCAGAAGAACTGATTAGTTTTTGGAAAAATCGGTCAACCGGAAGTGGGCCAATTGTCACTTATTCGTTATTTTGAGATATTTGCTTTAATATTTGATATATGTAAAAATTTATTGGAATGAACGTTGTAAAAAATGGAATTTTCTACAACCTTTGTTCGAAACATTTTTCCATATAACGCATTGTTTAAGAGATAACTTATATTTTTAGCTGCCACCACGACGCCACCTACCGACGACTATTGTTAGTTAACAACTGACGCTTAGTTACGTCTTAGTAACGCTCCTTTTTCTTTTCTTAATTGTTGGAGCTTTGTGGCTCTATCCAATATTAGAAAGCTATGGTTTGAGTTTATTTCTGTTCTTTGTAAAGTCTAAAATTTTCCCCCAGTTTCTTAAAATATTTATTATTATATAACCTATTTCGAATTTTTAGAAATATTACAGATGTGGAGAAAGTCATGTGGTGGCCACATCAGATTTTTACAGAAATTTTAGTGTGACATATGGTCTTAATGATGATTATAGTTAATGCTAAAAAAGGGCGAACTGAGCCATGAAACTTGAAATTGGAAAACTTGGACGCTAAGCCGATTTCCAGAGAATTTAGAAATTCCGGATAGATGCTTTAATTTCGCAGAGAATTAAAACTATTATCTTATATAAATTGGCTCTGTGTAGTTTAAATGCTGTCGCGTTGGTTTATTTACGAGTTGATATCTTGGTGTATGGTGATTCTTTTGAACGCTTGCAATATGCAAGCACCGACAATTCGTATATAATCATAGATAGTTTGTCCGAAGTCATTCCGGGCGATTATTATTCGATATAACCTATTCTCCACATACTTCTGTTTCCCGCATTCTTCGTCATTACTCGACCTCTTCTCTTCAATCTTTCAGCTATCTAGAATCTGAAACCCTTCCTCTTCCCTTCCAGTTCTCCTTCTATCACATCTTCAACCATATAAAACGATATTTTAAAATTACATTCACCCCGTTTTAGCCCCCCCCCATATGGCGACCCCCTCCCTATATGTCGCCTCGCCCCCATATGGCGCTCCCCTTCGCTATATGGCGCCCCCCTTCCCTATATGGCGCCCCCTCTCCCTATATTT
Source organism: Tanypteryx hageni (assembly GCA_028673005.1). Lineage (NCBI taxonomy): Eukaryota > Metazoa > Arthropoda > Insecta > Odonata > Petaluridae > Tanypteryx > Tanypteryx hageni. Next base: position 151,887,514 of record CM054114.1, read on the forward strand.
CGCCCCCCTCCCTATATTTCGCCCTCTCCCTATATTTCGCCCATCCCCTCCCTAAATGGCGCCCCCCTCCCTATATGGCGCTCCCCCTCACTATATGTCACCTCGCCCCCCCTCCCGTTATGGTGCCCCCCCTATATGGCGCCACCCCCAGCTTACCGCCCATTAATCGTTTGGACGGAACCACCACCTTCTGATTACATAGAGCAGGAGTGCCCAACCTGCGGCCCTCTCAGCAATATCTCTCGGCCTACCGCCAGTATTTGGTAGTTATCAAAACTTTTTCCTTTTTTATTTCGATTTTTTCGCCGAATGTTATTTTATATATAGCAAAACCTGTTAAAATTTCTAGCATTAAATTGAGATCCCTTAATAAACATTTCTCAATTCAAATAAGTTATTTTTAATTAATGGTATTTCTAAGATTGAATTCCATCATGATTCTTAATGTTGTCATGTTAACCCATGTTAATTATTATACCGTATGGTTTTGCAGACTTTGGGATGCTGGTTTGTTTGCGAAACGAAGAAAGTTTGCCAACTGGCATCTGGTTCACGAATATTTGCAAATTGCCTGGCTTTCTCATACTATGCATACGTGTGTATTGTTGCCTATTCCGCATCAATCGCCTATATATTTCGCTGAGGGATTAGCAGCTTTGTGTGCGGCATTGCATGCCGCAGCTGTTACTCCAGAATGTTGTGATATTGCTGTATATATTGATATCATGGCTGTTGTACATGCATTGGAAAAAGGAACTGAAATGCTCTTAATGTATATAGAAATGCATTGCTGTTTAATAAAGAATTTGTCACGAAAAGTGACCTGGAGGTATGTCCCGATGGCGGCCAATAGGGCCGATCAGCTTTCCCGGACTGTCCTACCCCTAAATGCTCGAACGGCCGGTTATTGGCTCGCCGGTATCGAAGTGACGTCTGTCAGATTGAGTCCAGATCGGGGCATGCCTCTCTCTAAACTTAGTTTTCGCTCATATGGTGCCTAGGTATCCCTAAATAACTTCCGATATAACTTTAATGCAGTCCGCCGAAGCATTGACAATTTCCAATGCGGTCCACCGAAGGCTTCACTGGCACCAATGCGGCTCACCAAGTGGAAAAGGTTGCCCACCACTGACTTAAAACATGCATATATCTCGATTTACCTCAACCCCGCTTTAACGCCAATTTCAGTGATGGACAAACAATGGCGCTAAATCGGGGGTTGACTGTAATCTGTCGCCGAGAAAGTGATACCCAACAGTTAATGTCATTTGTTCGAAGTTTTTGGAGCAAACGAGGCTGTAATAATGCTACATATAACAACCAAAGTAAAATCCCACCAAAGGAAAGCATCCAGGAAGAGAAGGGGCGAGGATAAATTCCCTGCATAGATTAATGACGTGTACATACATCTACACGCTTTGCTTCAAATTGATATTTACGATCCTGCGAGTGAGATGTCAGTTCCTAAGCCTGGAGTGTAAAGATGTTAGCAATCAATTGATTCTGGAAGGGAGAACGTGGTAGAGAGGGTCGAATCCATATTCTGCAGTTTGACACAAGACGATTTCAAGAGGTGCTGCGTTCAGCGAAAGTTACCTCTCATCTTCTCCCTTCCATCCCACTCCCCCCATCCCCTATTTCCACAAGCTCACCCCCATCCTCCGCTCTTCCTTTAAACTCTCCCGATTACCACCCACCCTTCCAACTTACCCCGCCGTTCTGCGATTACCCCCACCCTCTGCATGCGAACTGACTTTCGATTTTAGTCCTTCCTACCCTCCCTCCAGCCCCCTTCACCCTCTCTCCTGCCCCCTACCACCGTCGCCGCCGCCCCACCCTCTGCAGCCACACAGGTCCGCCCCCTCCCACCGCCGACTTCTTCCTCTCATATCCCCGCCCGCCCTTTCCTCTCTCATATCCCCGCCCACCCCTTCCTCTCTCTCACATGCACGTCCACCCCTTCCTCTCTCTCATATCCCCGCCCACCCCTTCCTCTCTCTCATATCCCCGCCCACCCCATCCTCTCTCTCATATCCCCGCCCGCCCTTTCCTCTCTCATATCCCCGCCCGCCCTTTCCTCGCTCATATCCCCGCCCACCCCTTCCTCTCTCTCATATCCCCGCCCGCCCTTTCCTCTCTCATATCCCCGCCTGCCCTTTCCTCGCTCATATACCCGCCCACCCCTTACTCTCTCTCACAACCCCGCCCACCACTTCCTCTCACATGCTCGCCCACCCCTTCCTCTCTCATATCCCCTCCAACCCCTTACTCTCTCTCATATCCCCGCCTAGCCCTTCCTCTCTCACATATCCCCGCCCACCCCTTCCTCTCTCTTATATCGCCGCCCACCCCTTTCCCCTCTCTCGTATCCCCGCCCAACCCTCTCTCTTATATCCCCGTCCACGCCTTCCTCTCTCGCTCATAACCTCCCCCACCCCTTCCTCTATCTCTTATCCCCGCGCACCCCTTTCTCTGTCACTTTCCCGCCCACCCCTTGCTCTCTCATATCCCCGCCCACACCTTCCTCTCATATCCCTTCCACCCCTTCCACAAATATCACCGCCCACCCGTTGCTCTCATATCCCCTCCCACCCGTTCCTCTCATATCGCCTCCCACCCCTTCCTCTCATATCCCCTCGCACCCCTTCCTCTCATATCCCCTCCCACCCTTCCCTTTCATAATCCCGCCTATCCTTCCTCTCATATCCCCACCTATCTTTTCCTCTCATATCCCCGCCTAGCCCTTCTTCTCATATCTTCGCCCTCCCCTTCTTCTCATATCCCCGCCTACCCATTCTTCTCATATCCCCGCCTGCCGCTTCTTCTCATATCTCCGCCCTCCCCTTCATCTCATATACCCGCCGGACCTCTTCCTCTAATCCCCGCCCACCTCTTCCTCTCATAACCCCTCCCACCCCTTCCTCTCATATCCACACCCACCCTTCCCTTTCATATACCCGCCCACCTCTTCCTCTCATATCCCCGCCAACCCCTCTCTCATATCTCCGCCAACCACTTCCTCATAACACCGCTCACCCATTCCTCTCATAACCCCGCCCACCCCTCCCTCTCATATCCCCGCACTCCCCTTGCTCTATCTCCGCCCACCCCTTCCTCCTATATCCCCGCCTAGCCCCTTCCTCTCATCCCCGCCCACCCCTTCCTCTCATGTCCCCGCCCTCCCCTACATCTCATATACCCGCCCACCCCTTCCTCTTATGTCCCCGCCTACCCCTTCCTCTCTGTCATATCCCCGCCAACCCCTCTCTCATATCTCCGCCCCTTCCTCATATACCCGCCCACCCCTTCCTCTGTCTCATATCTCCGCCCACCCCTTCCTCTCATATCCCCGCCCACCCCTTCCACTCATAACCCCGGCCACCCCTTCCTTTCATATCCCCTCTCACTCTTCCCTTTCTTATCCCCGCCTATTCATTCCTCTCATATCCTCGCCCAGCCCTTCCTCTCATATCCCCGCCCACCCTTCCATTTCATATCCCCGCCTATCCTCTCCACTTTTATCCACGCCTAGCCCCTTCCTATCATCCCCACCCATCTCTTCCTTTCATGTCCCCGCCCACCCTACCCTTTCATATCCCCGCCTACCCCTTCTTCTCATATCCCCGCCTACCCCTTCTTCTCATATCCCCGCCTACCCCTTCTTCTCATATCCCCGCCTACCCCTTCTTCTCATATCCCCGCCTACCCCTTCTTCTCATATCTCCGCCCTCCCCTTCTTCTCATATCCCTCCCTACTTCTTCATCTCATATACCCGCCTGCCCCTTCTTATATTTCCGCCCTCCCCTTCATCTCATATCCCCGCCCACCCCTTCCTCTTATATCCCCTCCTACCCCTTCTTCTCATATCCCCGCCTTCCCTTCCTCTCATATCCTCACCTACCCCTTCTTCTCATATACCCGCCTGCCCCTTCTTCTCATATCTCCGCTCTCTCCTTCATCTCATATCCCCGCACACCCCTTGCTCTCTCTCTCTCTCCGCCCACCCCTTCCTCTCATAACCCCGCCCACCCCTTCACCTCATAACCCCGCCCACCCCTTCACCTCATAACCCCGCCCACCCCTACCGCTCATATCCCCGCACACCCCTTGCTCTATCTTCGCCCACCCCTTCATCATATCTCCGCCCACCCCTTTCTCTCATCACCCCGCCCACCCCTCCCTCTCATATCCCCGCACACCCCTTGCTCTCTATCTCCGCCCACCCCTTCTTCTCATAACCCCGCCCACCCTTCCCTTTTATATCCTTTCCTCTCATATCCTCGCCTACCCTTCTATTTCATATCCCCGCCTATCCTTGCCTCTTATATCCCCGCCTAGCCCCTACCTCTTCTCCCCGCCTAGTCCCTTCCTCTCATCCCCGTCTAGTCCCTTCCTCTCATCCCCGCCTAGTCCCTTCCTCTCATCCCCGCCTAGCCCCTTACTCTCACCCCCACCCACCTCTTCCTCTCACGTCCCCGCCCACCCCTTCCTCTCATAACCCCACCCACCTTTCCCTTCATATCCCCGCCCACATCTTCCTCTCATATCCCAGCACACCCCTTGCTCTCTCTATCTCCGCCCACCCCTTTTTCTCATATCCCAGCCAACCCCTTCCTCTCATCCCCTCCTAGCCCCTTCCTCTCATCCCCGCCTAGCCCTTCCTCTCATCCCCGCCTAGCCCCTTCCTCTCATCTCCGCCTAGCCCCTTCCTCTCATCCCCGCCTAGCCCCTTCGTCTCACCCCCACCCACCTCTTCCTTTCATGTCCCCGCCCACCCCTTCCTCTCATATCCCCACCCACCTTTCCCTTCATATCCCCGCCCACCTCTTCCTCTCATATCCCAGCACACCCCTTCCTCTCATCCCCGCCTAGCCCCTTCCTCTCATCCCCGCCTAGCCCCTTCGTCTCACCTCCACCCACCTCTTCCTTTCATGTCCCCGCCCACCCCTTCTTCTCATATCCCCACCCACCTTTCCCTTCATATCCCCGCCCACCTCTTCCTCTCATATCCCAGCACACCCCTTGCTCTCTCTATCTCCGCCCACCCCTTTCTCTCATATCCCCGCCAACCCCTTCCTCTCATAACCCCGCCCTTACCTTCCTCTCATAACCCCGCCCATACCTTCCTCTCATATCCCCGCCCACCCTTCTATTTCATATCCCCGCCTAACCCTCTCATATACCCGCCCACCCTTCCCTTTCGTATCCCCGCCTATCCTTTCCCCTCATATTCCCGCCTACCCCTTCTTCTCATATCCCCGCCTACTCCTTCTCATATCCCCGCCTACTCCTTCTCATATCTCCGCCCACCCCTTCCTCTCATATCTCCGCTACCCCATCCTCGCATATCCCTCCCTCCCCTTTCTCAATATCCCCGCCCCCCCCCCTTTCTCTCTCTCTTATCCCGGCTCACCCCTTCCTTCCATTCCCCCCCACCTTTTCCTCTCCTTCATATCCCCGCATATCTTATATTCTCATATCCCTGCCCACTACTTCCTTTCCCATATCCCCGCCCACCCCTTCCTCTCACTCTCATATCCCCACGCATCCCTTCCTCTCACTCTCATATCCTCCCCATCTCTTCCTCTCTTTCTCATTACCCCGCCTACTCATTCCTCTCATATTCCCGCCAACCCCTTCGTCTCATATCCCCGTCCACAAAAGCCTTTCCTCTCGCGCACTTGGCATTCAAATCCATTTCCACCGTCGATCTAACGATTTTATTCTTTTACTCTAATAAAACGAGAGAATTTTGTTTAAAATCGGTAATTGAAAATCATTTCCTTTGGTCAATTGGTTACGTCGCTCATTTTTGGTCAAGAAAATCGATTTCGAGATTACAACGGAAATACACGTTTTGATGTCCATTGAACACGTTTTGACCATTTTCTCGATAACGTCTGTGTGTTTATGATAGGAATTTTGTCGTCGTTCTGACCCAAAAACTATTTACAGTGGAACCTCGGTTTACGAACTTAATTCGTTCCGTAAAACTGTTCGTAAACCGAGTTGTTCGTAAACCGAAACAATTATTCCCATAAGAATCAATGTAAAATGGATTAATCCGTTCAAGACCCCAACAAAATGGCCCTTTATTATCTTTATTTTCTACTTCATGCTTGAAATCCTATACAAAACAATGGAAATTCATAGTTTTAACTGAAAAGGAATTGGAAGTAATAAAACAAAAAGAATAAACGTAAAAACAAACTTTATTTCAACTTATCTTACAAAATAGTAAAGTGTTATTGTTTGGAAGGGGAGTCCCCTTCCATGAAAACATCGGGAACTTGAAGTTCATCAGGTTTCTGTCTCACTAAAAACCTATCCAATGAGATTTGTTTCTTCTTGCTTTTTTTAATGTTGCGGAAATGAGACATGACATTATCATTGAACAGATTTATAACGCGATTTGATAAAGTTTTATCGGGGTGATATCTTTCCACAAAACTTTGCACCTCACTCCATTTCGCACACATTTCGTGGATCGTGGACCTAGGAACATCTTCCATTCGTTCATCAGTCTCTGAAAATAATATTTCCTCTGTCACCGTCTTTTGCTGCTCATTAAGAAGCTGTTCCAGTTCTTCCGTAGTGAGTTCATTGCTGTGGTCCTCCACTAACTCCTCCACATCAACATTATCAACTTCTAATCCAATCCTATTGCCTATAGATACAATATCATCGACAATATCAGCAGATTCAGTCTCATAGCCTTCAATGCCAGATATACAGTCTGGCCACAATTTCCTCCAGGCTGATTTCATAGTTCTCTGAGTCACTAGCCCCCAGGCTTTGTCAATGAAACTTAAACAACGGAGGATATTCAAATGTTTTTTCCAGAATTCTCTGAGTGTTAATTCTGTGTCAGAGGTTGCTTCGAAACACCTTTGAAATAATTCCTTGATGTACAGTTTCTTAAAGTTTGAAATGATCTGCAGGTTTATAGGCTGGATTTGAGGAGTCGTGTTAGGGGGCAGGAACTTCACTGTGATTTAACCAAACGCCTCAACCAACTCGTCTTGCAAGCCTGGAGGATGAGCAGGAGCATTGTCCATCACAAGAAGGCATTTTAGTGGCAATTCGTTTTCTTGGAGGTATTTTCTCACGCTTGGGGCAAAGGCTTCATGGATCCACTCAATGAACAGTTGCCTGGTTACCCAAGCCTTACTATTAGCCCTCCACATAACAAACAGTTTACTTTTCATTACATTATTTTTCTTAAACACCCTCGGATTCTCAGAGTGGTAGACAAGCAATGGCTTGACCTTGAAGTCCCCAATTGCATTTCCACATAGTAAAAGAGTCAGCTGGTCCTTCATTGGCTTATGTCCAGGCAAAGTCTTTTCTTCCTGAGTGATGTAGGTCCTATTTGGTAATTTTTTCCAAAATAGGCCAGTTTCATCACAGTTGAATATGTACTTGCTGGGGAAGAAAACTCTCAGCTTTTACATAGTCATTAAATTCTTGTACATATTTCTTAGCAGCTTCTTGGTCTGAGCTTGCAGCCTCTCCATGCCTAACATTATGTATTCCAGTTCTCTTCTTAAACTTCTCAAATCATCCTCGGCTAGCTTTGAACAGTTCAGTATAAGTACTCGTACCAGGGTTTGTTATTAAAAGGTCATCATGTAATCGTTTCGCTTTTGCACAAATTATAGCTTCAGAAACACTATCCTCAGCTAACTTTCTCATTTATCCAAATCAACAGCAATTTTTCCACTTCGTCAATCAATTGTGGTCTTTGTTTACTAATAACTTTTACTCCTTTCGCGACATCAGCTTTCTTGATAGTCTCTCTTTTTTAGTATAGCACAGATCGATGATTTCGCCATACCGAATTGCGTAGCAAGATCCGAGACACGAACACCATTTTCATATTTAGATATAATTTCTTTTTTCACCTCTATCGTGTTTTTATTTCTTTTCAATTTACTTTCATATATTCTTTGGCTTCATGGTGGTCTAAAAAGATAATTTAATTAAATGTAAATTAAACTTTGAAACAATAGCAACACGTATACAAAAACAATATAAGACTCACTCGAGCAGCAGTCCAATAAATACGACGCACTCGAACAGCAGTCTATCCTGAGTGAACGCTACCGCGATACCTTCTCATTTCTCAGACTCAACGGCGCCAGCGCCGGTGTGTCTGTCCGGGGTTTTGCGCAGTGGCGCGCCGAGATGTCAGTCCGTGGAGCACGTGACTGCCTGTTCGTAAGCCGAAATTCTGTTCGCAAACCGAAGCATTTTTTCGTCGGGATTTTTGTTCGTAAACCGAATTGTTCGTAAACAGAGTCGTTCGTAAACCGAGGTTCCACTGTATCAGATCAACACAACATTTTACTATTTGACTTTTTTATTTAAGGGACAAGAGTTGGTTAGTTTTTAGTAAAAATCGGTCAACCGTAAATGTTTACTCTTTTCACTTATCCGGTTTTACTTTCCCCATACGTAGTATAGGAGAAACTATAATCAGGTCAACGCGAAATTTTTTATTTAACATTTTTATGAAAGTCACAAGAAAAATCCGTCAACTGGAAGTGGGTGTTTACTCTTGTCACATCCGTTATTTTGAAATATTTGCTTTAATATTTGATATATGTAAAAACGCGCTGGAATAGAAGAAATTTTATGATCTACAATCTCTGTTTGAAAATTTTTCCCATATAATGCATTGCTTAAGAGATATCTTAAAAACTAAATATTTTAGCTGCCACCACCACGCCACCTCCCAACGACTATTGTTAACAATTGACGCTTACAAGTGGAGTCTACGTACCTTGGGTCGTCGATTTCGACGAAACTTTTTTGGGTGGTAGAAACCTTAAAATAAGAGGACGACAATGTTGAGTAGGTGAGTTGGCTTGGTGGTTATCGTACTGGATTACGAATATTTTGTCCCGGGTTAAAATCCTACGTCATACCAAGTTTTTTTCGTTTTAATCCACTTTATTATTTTTAATTTATTGTATTATTATTTATTTATTAGCTTTATTATATTATTATTTATTTATTAGCTTTATTATATTATTATTAATTTATTGTTTATTTATTGGCTTTATTATATTATTATTTATTTATTTTTATATTATTCTTTATTTATTTATTATATTATTATTTATTTATTTTTTATATTATTCTTTATTTATTTATTTATTTATTATATTATTATTTATTTACTTCATTAAAGTCGATGCACAAGCGCGTATTGTTAGATATTTCGATGTGAATTGTAAATCTAACGCTCCAGGAACGAGGATCGCAGCTGTTGAAACGCAAATAACAAGTATCACAGTGGAGTACAGATAATGCGAAAGGAGGAACGTGCTTGAACAAACGTAACTTGATTAAAAACTGTACATGCGACAGATTTTGCAAAGCAAGGAAAAGGAAGAACCAAGTAACATCCGGTGGGCGTTAGCTGCAGTCTATCAACATACATCGCTGGGGTTCACCTTCACTGCATCTCGAGCGTGGCTAATAAAATTCAGGAAAGAATTCCGAATTCGACAGCGAAAAATTACAAACTACATTTTTCAAAAAGATGAAACGTCTTTGGAAGAAACTTTAAAAGCTCGCGAGGTTTTCCGAAAACAAACATTGCACATAATACCCAACTATGACCTGGACGCATTCATACACGTCACAGTATGCGATCACCTCCTCAGGAAATTTGCTACCCAAAGTGTTTATTTGTATGCAAGAACCTGGAGGTACGTTTGGGCTTCGAGTGAGCAGAACCCTGAGTCAATTAGAGGAGGAGTTCCTAAGCGTTGTGGTTACGTGCTTCAAATCTGGTAAAATGACGACGGAATCGATTCATTTTTTTAAACAGCTGTGAAGCCTTATGAATGCTTTTGTTGTTTTTACGACAGTTATCATCAAAAAACGTGTACACACACTTCCCCTTCAAGTGACGAATAGTACGAATCTAACAGTTATGTTCTTTCGGACGTCAATTCACATCAAAATAGCTACCAATACGCTGTTGTGCATCGATGTTAATGAAGTAAATAAATAATAATATCATAAATAAATAATAATATAATAAAGCTAATAAATAAATAATAATACAATAAATTAAAAATAATAAAGTGAATTAAAACGAAAAAAAAACCTAGGTATGACGTGGGATTTGAATCCGGGACAAAATATTCCGAAGCTAGAACGGTAACCACCGAGCCAACCCACCTGCTCGTCATTGTCGGCCTATTATTATTGCATTTTATCCAGCCACAGTTAATCCTGCGAAAAGAAAAAAAGATACTGCCGAAACTAAGCCCATTAAATCAAAAGCCGATACACGGGTCTTCTTATTTTAAGTATTCTACCACCCAAAATAATTTCGTCCAAATCGACGACCCAAAGTACGTAGTCTCCCCTTATTAGTTCCGTCTTAGTAACGCTTCTTTATAGTATCTTAATTATTGGAGCTTCGTGGCTATATCCAATATCAGAAGGCTATGGTTTGAGTTTATTTCTGTTCTTTTTAAAGTCTTTAAATTTTTCTCTCAGTTCCTTAAAATATTTATTATCATTTGGAATTTTTAGAATAATGCATCTATGAAGAAAGTCATGTGGTGGCCACGTCAGATTTAAAACAAATATTTTGCTTTATTACTTTATCAATGTAAAAAATTATCGGAATAAAATTTGTAGATAATTTAATTTTCTGCAACGTGTGTTCGAAATATTTTCCCATATAACGCATTGTTTAAGAGATATTTTTAAAATATATTTTTTACCTGCCGCCACCACACCACCTGGAGGCAACTTTATAAACACTGCTTAGTTACGTCTTAGTAACGCTACTTTTTATTTTCTTCATTGTTAGAGCTTCGTGGCTTTATCCAATATCAGAAAGCTACGGTTTGAGTTTATTTCTTTTTGTCAAGTCTTGAAATTTTTCTCGCAGTTCTTTAAAATATTTCTTATCTTTTAACCTATTTGTAATTTTAAAAATATTGCAGGTAGGGAGAAATTCATGTGGTGGCCACATCAGATTTTTTTATAAATGCGGCAGAGTAAATACATGTTTGATCTTTATTATCTGGCAAGCGAGTTATTCGTTCGATCTGTGCGCTGTATACGAGGCAGCCATTTTAGGCGATGAAGATGAAAATCGTGGAAAAGGCACGATGGGGGAAGGGACGTGGGATTATTGAATGGAGAGACCGGCCCTGTAGATGTTTAAAAAGGAAGGTTCCGGCTTGGACGTTATATAGATTGAGGAAATGTGTCGAAGGATCTAGAATTTGAGAGGGTAGGTTTCTCTAGAAGGCAGCGAAGTAAAATATCAGCCCAGTTGGCCTCAACTATAGTATGGAAATTTTAAGGGTACGAACAAATTATTTTTTTCCCTCTAATACTCGTTTCCATAGTCTGTTATTCTTTGCGTATTTTACACTTTTTTGGTCTCTTTATTTCGCGTCTCTTTTAAATTACCTTCACAACTGCGCGTGTTATGATCGCAATCCCTTCAAAGACATCCATGGCAATTAGTGCCCCATGCTTTCTAAGCAATCTTTACCATTTTAAATGTTCGGTCATTACTAAGAAATATTTTTTACTGGCGAAATCAAATAAAAATTTAGCCTGTCCACGGAAAAATAATCTTACACCTGGAAAGTTTTTCAGGTGTCTTCTTTTTAATGCATTATATCAGTGTTTCACGGAAGCAGTTGATTTTTAGGGATTCTGCAAAAACTTGGTTAAATAGATTTGGAGATGTTGATGTGTCATTCAGGCATTGATATTCCCTTTGATACATTCATCATGGTGTAGTACCAGCAAATGAATGCTTCCAAACGTTGTGATGTTCTCGTATGGACATATAAATATAAAACATTGAAAGGGTGCCGCGCCTACAAAACATGGGGGAGCCACTGGCATAGAGCAAGAGCACCACCTCACTTAACTAGAAAAGCAATATCGGAAATTGCCCGGAATAACTTTCATGGCGTGGAACGAGAGGTATCGATGCGGTAGTTGGCTTTTTCGGGAAGGACAATCGGGTGCCTTCTCTCGGCGAAAACACATATTTCGTGGACCAAAATGGCTGCCAAAATAAGGGATTCCCCGCCTCGACGTCACGATCTGCATTTTTCATTCTGCGTACCAATTCCTTCGCTTTATTCATCTGCAGTATAAATGGAACGAAGATACGCTAGCGCATCCTGACGGCTCGATGGAGAAGTGCTATTTTGGATGCCGTGAAAATTCTTCGCCCGCTAGAACCAATTTGTCCTTATTATATCAGGAGTTTTTTCGTAACGTTTCCCGATAAAAGACAGTTTTTAAGGTCATTGCGAATAGCACTATAATGACTGCAGCGGTCCAGTTGGTAGTATTTGCAAATCGAAAACAAATTTTAACTTTTTACAGAAAAACAATTGCTTAGAGAGATCGATGAAACATAAAGCACTCCGCAAAGGAATATTTTCACGTGATTTCTTGAGAGTTAAATTCGCGACAACCGTTGGTGTCCGTGACGACGATCTATTTGGCATTCGGCCTCGAGTAACCATAGTGACTCGATTCCCTCGTCTCTTCCCAAATTGTTTGTTAGCATGACAGGCGAAGAGCCAGAACAATAATTACAGTTATCTAACAATAATAAAAGACTACTTCCGTCCCTTTGTCGCTTTGTCCCTTTGTGGCTCCGTCTGTCACGCTATAAAAATGCGAATAACTCGATAATGGAACGAGATTCGTTTTTGATATATGGCAGGAATGATCGATTCACATACTGTAAGATGATGACGAAAAGAAATCTCGAAAAAAGTCCTAGGTTCGACTCCAAGGTAGGCATTTCCATTTCACATATGATGATACGTAAAAATCGACTTTTTGACTTTCGGGCTTTTATTCTTTTTGAGATCTAAATTAGAAATAATTCACCTATGATCTTCGAATTTTAAAGAAAAAACTATGAAGTGTCTTATTCTGTTTTTCTTTTGCCGCCTACAATTCGAAATTCCTCATGTTAAACGTTTAATTCACATATTTTGAGGGAAATCTTGTCATTTTAACGGGATCTTGCCACGCCAACTCATTACATTGTTAAACCTCGAAATCCTATTGTTATTTCAATCCTCATTGATGTAAGCGTGCTTTGAATGCTCTTACAATTAGTACAAGAGAGAGGAGAGAAATTATTTCATAGCAACCAATGTAAACAACATTCGTTGCGTTATTTACGAGAGGTGCGTTTAAGTGTAAAATATGAATCATTCGAATTTTAAAATTATGTACTTAGAATCTTCGTAGGAGTTCAAAACTTGAAACAACGAACGCCTAAAAGAACGCAAGTTTGTTTTCGTGCCATCCAAAGAAAGTCGGGGCATATTTATGTTCATTTTTCATTTCACAAAAACCTTTCTCGTTGAATTTCAACGGGCATCTCTCTAGTTGGGTAATAAACGATTAATAGAACCGATTTACCTGAGATATGAGGGGCATTTTTTGTATTTTCCTCCCTCGATAAATACTATTCAGTACTATTCTCTCGATGTAAATTCGCGCTGCATTCATTCATGAAATTCCTCGCCCTAACAGATTTAGGCACATCGTTCTATCTTGCGATAGCCTCCATATCACGCAAAGTTCCTATTTTCAGATTTATTTATAAATGCAAGGAGTATGCTACACGATGAAACATTCTTTTGAGCCGATGATGCCCTTAATAATGTCCCTTATCTTACGTTTCCAAAATAAAAAAAGCTTAACAGATTAGTTCAGGAGAACCCTCTTCGTCCAACATTATCCCCCTTTCATTCGGTGAGTATCACCATATATACGTCTTAAATGACCCCAGCGATAAAAATGCCATAGCAACAACTATTGTTGGATACAGATTCTGTATATTCTAATACGTACAGGCGTTAATTTTGCCTCACAAATACTCCTGAACAATTCAATATTCCGTTCGAATGTATTTGTAGTATTTTATAAAACTAAATTATGAAATTTGGGAACACAAGCAGCTACATATCCGCGATGTCTTTAAAGCTATTAAAACCAATATTAGTATTAAATAAATGATTAAATGGAAAGTAGGCTTCATAAGCTCTGTTTGGACCATCTTGTTTATTGTAATAAACCATAGGGCTCCAAAATTTAATTTTTGAAAAACCAGCTTTGTGCAAATACGTACAGAAAAATTATAGCATGTTTTAAGGTCCTGGGTGCGCGCCTGATCCATTACAACGATATTAAAAACACTGGTAAAACAAGATTGGAAAGGTGAACTCGATGTCGGAGTACGGTTTCCAAATGCGTTCTTGGAGAATTCACAATGTTCTCAATATTTTATGTCAAGCGGTTCCCGAGTTGAAACAAAGGAACATTGTAAACTACATGTAGGTCATGTAAAGTGGCCGTAATTGGTGCCCGATTTTAACCGAAATTGGAATCGGTCGACCAATTTTAGTAAAGTTCCCAATACCAAATTTCATCAAAATACGTCCAGCGGTTCCTGAGTTGAAACAAAGGAACATCGTAGGCCTTCGTGTAAAGTGGTCATCATTGTTGTCCGATTTTGACCAAAATTGAAATCGGTCGATGAATTTGAGCAAAACTCCCCAATACCAAATTTCATTAAAATACGTCCAGCGGTTTCCGAGTTTTAACATGCGGACGGACGGACGGAAACGACCTCCCCTCTATGCAAAGAAGCATAATAATCCAAAGCTGAGAGAGAGAGCGTCGAGTAAAGCGGAGAAAACAAATTGGCTTGATATCGCCGCTTGACTCGCTTATAACAGCAAGTGAGCACTTGTCGACGCTCCGCTATGAACGTTCAGATTTGTTATCATTGTTTTGAAGTCGCAGCTCTTCTCTACTCGCCGCTGGACTCTTTTCTCCACCATGAACGTACCCTAAGTCGAAGGAGCATCGAGTGATCTCTCAAACGAATCTAGCGAGGGTTATTTCGTCGGCGAAAGACTCGTGCTCGTATGTGCATGCTTATCTACCTCGTGCTACGAAAGGAACGCAAGCGTAGCGAGAGAGACCGTTCGCCTTGCTCCCTCCTCCCCCCCCCCCCCTTTCCCCCTTTCCACCAAACCCCTGCATTCCCCTCCCATCGCGAACAGTATCCTCAACCGAGTCGGTTTTTATTTTTCAACTGCGCAGTTCGCTTCTCATTCCATCGTTCTCCATCTCTCTCCCCCCTGCCCTCTGCCCCCTTTCTCCCTACCCTCCCCACCCCTCCCTCCCCCTCTCTATTCCTTCTTCCTCTTTCTCCTTCCTCGTCACCTCTCCTCGTCTCCATCCCTCCCTCCCCTCCTTTCTCCTCTCCTCCTATCCCTCCATGAGTCACACCATTTCCAAACTTTCCCATCTCTCTCTCTCCTTTCATCTCTCACTGTCTCCATTCCTCTTTTCGTTCCTTCTCTAATTTACGTTCCCATTTTCTCTTCCGTATCTCCTTTCTCGCAGTCTTTTTTCCCTTTTTTGTTCTTTCTATACCCTCGCCGTTTAATTTTTCTCTTCCTAGCCTCTTCCCTTTTCATTATAGTATCATTTCTCGCGGTCTAACCTAGCTCTTCGAATATATTTCCCATTTTCCCTCTCTTTTCTCTCGTACTTTCTCTTTCTGCATAACTTGCTTTCTACCTTTTCCCTCTATCCGTTTGTGTTTCCCTTCTCCCTTGTGTGTGTGTTCGGTGTGGAAGGAGTTATGCTTAAAATAATACTAGAGGTTTATTAGCCAAAAACACTCGCACACATACTTTATTCGTTTCTGTCTATTTCTCTCATCACATTTTCTAGTATATAATCAACTCGCTCTCTTCATATTTCTCTCTCTTTCTGCTTTTTTATGTTCTCTTTGTTTATTCCCGTTCGCCGCTTCCCATCTCTTCCGCTCTCAATTGCTGTGGCCTTCAATAATTTACTCACTAGAACATGGTTGTTTTTTTTGGGGAACGGGAGAGTAGGAGTGAAGTGGAGTGATTGGTGCGAGTGGTGGTGCGTTTTAGGGAGTTGGAAAGAGGAAAGGGAATGAGAGGAGGGGATCGTCTCGTCCTCGGGTGCGTCGCTCAGCGTGACGCGTTATTCTTTTGTTCGGTCGCGGGCCTGGTCCAATCGACGGTGTTTTTCGAGCGTTTCCCGTTGGTTATCGACTACCAACCGATTCATTTGTAATTCGTAAACGTATTTATTTTTGTTTAGATATTTTAAAATTTTATATTTATTAAGTATAGTAATTCATTACCAGATTCAGGAAGCTGAAAATTGAAAAATCTGAGATTTTTCGGACTTATTCCGATTAAATCTGGGACGAAGACGTAACTTCGAAGCAAATCAACACAAATTGGTACAGAGGTATCAAATGATTGACGACATAAATTCGAATCAACACAAATGGTGGCAACGTAAATCGGGGTATTACTGTACCAAGTTTTTTCAATAGCGACTTCTACTATATGAAACTATATGGAGGTGTATTCGTTATCCGTCTCGTACCAAAAATTTATTTTTGGACACAACATAATTTTCAACATAAGACGAAAATGCGAAGTTAAGCCAAGGCTTAAAATAACTGCAAGAGCAACGACAACCTCTATATTAAAATTATCGCTGTGCTAAATATCCTCTCGAAATCAAAGAATAAATAAATATGTATACAGAGAAAAAATTTGACTTAATCATCACTCGATTTATGACCTTTCCTCAGCTGTTGAGTAACAAGTGTTTCTGCAATCACCGAAATGTTTTACTATAAATAACAACTTTGTATGAATTCTTAATTCGCCTTCAATTGTAAGTGAAGATTGCTAAGATACTTATATGCTCATTTCTAATGCAATATACATAAAAATGAAATTACTAACCTAAAGGGCAGAGAGTTTCAGAGAACGACTGCCTGAATACAAGGTTCGATTCATACGGAGGAGTGAAAACTTATGGAACGGTAGCCTCTAAATCAGAGGAAAACCCGTGGGATCGTGAAAAATCTTTACAGGAAAACACCTCATGGGGTAGACATGGAAACGATGACCATCAAACAATCGCTGAAGCTCTCTTCTCCCAAGTTTCGTTAAAGAGAGTTCCGGGAATACGCAGACAGAGTTTCCTATGGAAAATCCTACCGGCAGATATTATCCTAAAAACGCATGCTTAATCAGGTATATACGCTAAATGCCCGGATGCATCTGCAAGCGATACTGCCCCTCCTAAAGGGCGAACGGGCGACGTAATGGGCACCCCTGGTCCAGGGACGTAACTAAGGGGGGGCCCTGGCCCCCCCTGAAAACTTCTTGGCCCACCCAGCTTCCACTGAATTTGATCAGCAGATTGAAATTACCATCCCCACCCATTTTTATCGGAATTTTTTTACTGTAATTTTGACATTACGTTCGCAAGAAGATAGGTTTCTACAATATAGTAGTTTGAAATGCGCGACAAGCTTGGTTCTACAATGTAATTCTTTTTAATCTCTTGAGTAGAGGATGCATTCAAAACGATGTAAGTAAAACACTCCAAGGAGGCATTCGTGTGCGTGTGTGTTTTCTTCACAAGAATTAGGTCCCGCCGATTCCTCCGGAGACCTACAGCGCGTACCTGAGTTTTCTGTTTCCTTTTATTACGGTGAAGGATCTATTACCTTTTACTTACTTTGTATTGTATCACCTTGTCTCGCATTACCCTTTTATCATTCAAAACGATGTCTCCAGTCTCCAGATGCCAACCAGTCTCATAGGCACTATCCCCGGACTGATTGTGAGTGGTCACAAAATATTTTCCATAGGGCCATTGTTGTTTGTTGTTTTGGTGTTATCCAATTAAACAGATTAAAAAAATTGCCGATTGGTGAATCAGTTCTGTGCTTCGTGGGTGGGTGCTACGCTCAGATCTACCTTCGGATGGCGACGCTCTCGACGTTGTTTATTTCTCGAGTGGATACTCACTCGCTTTCTCCACTATAAACATCCTGTGGATCGCCACTCTGCCTTATGAATGTGAAGCCGAGATACATCTGGCCTTTTCGGAAGACAATAAATTGGATTGTATCCGTGGGAAACTGCCCGAGCTCAGCCTGAATTTCCCACCGAAGATGAGAATACGAATGCCCTAGTCCAGTCGAAGTCTAACATTTGAAGAGTTAAGAACAGCGGGATTTAAGGTCTGTTCAATTCAGTGATGCAAAATATCGTTATCGCTAGAAAGGTCGTATACTTCATCGTAATGGAATTTTATAGTGGTTCAGCAGATTCAGAAATATTTATATTTTAATTCTAATTCCTAATTAAGGTTGATTGTTTGAAGACTACTTGTGACACTGAACCCGGAGAGGTATTCCAAGCACAACGTCTATTAAGTTTGAAAAAGTTCAGGTATGTGAAAAATTTAATTATAATTAGTCTAACGATGAAAAGTCGCGAAAATTGGTAATCGGAAGTTAACGAAATTCGTACAAAATGAATATTTATCCAAAATAAGCAGACACGTGTTTTCCCGTTTTGTCCCATCCCTCATTTTGAAGAAATTAATTTTTACTAACATAAATTTCCACCAATCGCCCCAATATAGAAAGCATAATCCCCCTCTGTGCGTGACGCTCTTATGAAAGTTTACACTGGATTAAAATGTTTTAAAGTGCAAGAACTCTTTCCATCCATTCATAAAAATACGTAAATATGGACCAATTTTCTTCTAGTTTGCTTTATCCTACAGCTAAAACTGTAAACTATTCCGTACTTGCAATGCTTAGATGCTAGGCGTTCGAAATCTTTAGAAGTACGCATTCCTTTACGAAATTTTATGGATTTTTCGTATTCTTTCGTAGCATTGCCAAGGTGTCCCGCATTGTTGTCTCCGATTCAATTATCCCCAATTTATATAGGGAAATATTTCACTCAGCAGTGTGGGCCGAGGTCTGAAGGTTTTCCCGGGCCGATTTTTGCTGCCGATCCGCCCCTGATCTAGTTTATAAGCTTTTTCCTGTAACTTAACTTTACAGTAAATCGAGTAAATTAGTTATATACTTGACAATAAATAATTTTGGATGTATTTAATAATTTATTTTAAATTCTATGATTAATTGATTTTTTTCACTAATTTCGATTTTGAAAAAAATATCGTTTAAAATTTCCGTTTTTAAGGGATCCAGAGCAGTTGAACAAAATGAGTAGGAAAAGGATTAATATATCGGACTATTTTGGGAAAGCTGCGAATAAGAAGATCAAAGTAGAAAATCCTAAAGAAACGGCTATTATCGAAGAGGATGACTTTGAAACAATTATTATTTAAAGTGAGGAAACGAGTTCAAATTCTGAAAGCGAATTCCAAGGTTGTTAACTCGATAAAATGAATTTAATGCTTAATTCCGATTGCGAAGATAGAGATAGTGTCGAAACAGAGCCAAAACTTAAAGAAATTCCTGGACCTCAAGATTTGTCTCAAATTGTGACCGACGGCTCTAAACAGCCGAAGTTGTGTTTTCCGAGTCGGAAATTTGCAACACGTTGGAGAAGTTTCAACCCTATTTGGTATGAAAAATTTCCATGGTTAGAATACAGTGTGTTAGATGATGCTGCATATTGCTTCCCATGTCGTTTTTTTCAAATTCTATTGATTCGTACATGCCGTTCGTATCTGTTGGATTCAGAAATTGGAAGAAAGCCATGAAAAAGACTCAGGACTTCGGCAACATGGCAATAGTGATTCTCATAAAAAGTGTGAAACATCATGGGATATGCAAAAGGTAATGTCAAAAAATAATGCATCTGTAACTTCCTTGTTGAATCATGCTCATTCTAGCCAAGTAAGTGAAAATAGGCAATATTTAAGAATTATTTGTCAGGTATTAAGATTTACAGCAATGCAAAATATAGCGCAGCGGGGAAGTGATGAATTTGACCAAAGTTTAAATAGAGAAAATTTTCTAGAAATTTTTAACATTCTATCTGAACATTCCGATATAGTAAAAAAAAAATCTTGATGTTCCAAAAAATGCCAAATATACTAGTCCTTTAGTTCAAAATGAAATTTTGAAAATAATGTCGGATTTGGTGATTCGAGAAATAAAGGATCAAATTAACCAAGTAGAGCATTTTTCCATTATGGTAGACGAATCAAAGGACATGTCTAAGAGTGAACAACTGTCGGTTGTAGTTAGATATTTTTTAGATGGTACAGTATTTGAACGATTTTTAGGCTATAAACAAGCGGAATACCTTAATGCAAGCGCACTATTTTCTTATATTAAAGAAATATTTGCTAATTGCGAGATTGATTTATCTAAATGCGTTTCACAAACATACGATGGCGCAAGCGTTATGAGCGGTAGATTGAATGGAGTACAAAAATTAATTCGAGATGAAGTACCTCAATGTATATATGTACACTGTTTCAATCACAGGCTGAATCTCGTGATCGTCGATGTTTGCAAAAACGTAAAACATGTAGACGTGTTTTTTCCTGTGTTGGAGGAATTGTATGTCTTTTTTTCAGGATCAGCTGTGCATGCGCGATTTATAAAGCTACAAAGGGATATTAACCCGAATAGCAAATTGCAGGAACTAAAAAGAATTTGTTTTACCCGATGGACAGCTCAGGCATCTGCATGTTCGACAATGAAAAATACTTTTGAGGCCGTATTAGTCTATATGAATGTAATTTCAAATGAAGCGGGAGCGCGTAGAGTAGAAGCCAATCGTTTGCTTGATGCAGTTGATTTTAAATTTGTATTTAACTTGTGTATGTTTACGGAAATACTGGGAAAACTCAAATCTGTTAGCGATTTCTTGTAAAGCGTCACTTCAGATCAGTCTTTGGAGACGTTTTTCTTGAACGTGAGATCTGATGAAAACTCTGCTTTGAACTTTGACCAAATTTACAAAGAATCGCTAGAAATTGCAAATAACAATAACATTAATATTCCAAATAATGAAAATTCTAATAGAATTTCCAAATTTTGTACTAAATATGCAAATTATGTAAATACAGAGGAAAATAATTTTCAACGAAATGTTAATACGAAAGATAAAATTCGTACCCAAATTTATATTCCTGTGTTAGATAAAATAGTAGAGGAATTACACGCAAGATTCACAAACAATTCAGAAACCTTCGGTACGTGTTTATCGCAGGCGGACAAAGGGCGGAGGAAGGGTTAAGTGGACCGGTTGATTTGAAATGGGGAGATGAGGGATGGGAGTGGGGTTAATCGGGGCTGGTGTAGTGTTCTGCAAAAACATAATCGTTGGTTAATACTAAACTCCTTTTATTATGAACGATTATTTCTATTTACGAACTTGCGAGCAACGTACAATAATTTTTACGGCACAAATTTGATTTCCGACCTTGGTACTCGATCTTGCAAACTATTGCTCCATTTCAGCAACCCCATAATGCCATAATTTGAAAGTAAAATGGTTAAGAATGTAATATTTATTTCCAAAATAAAACTAGGGTATCAAATAAGTCATCGGTATCGGGTATATCCCCTTAGTCTCCCAAATACCATATCCTTGTGCTATATGTATGCAGTGGTAAAGTGACTTTCTCTCCCGATTAAAACGTTTTTCATGTCTTTATTAGGCGTTCTTTAGCAGCGAAGCGGAAGTAGCAGAACGCCTTATGAGCGCGTCTCGTCCGTCCGTCCGTCGTAACTTTCATCTCCTAAACCGAGACGCGGAATTTAATTAAATTACGTAGGAGCGATCCTTATTAAAATTGATCTCCCAATTGTGATTTTGAACTGCATCCGTCAATTATAACTTCCAGTTTACGTAAATACTTTAATAAACTTAATACTCTTATCTCGTTAAACGACATCCGTCAAGCAACGATGAAAAACCATAAATTTCAATGATTGCAACATATTTTACATTGGACAAACGGGAAGGAATTTGAAGACCCGTTGCAAAGAACACTTACATTGCTTTACTTCCAACTCCCAAAAATCCCATTTTGCAAAACACCTCATTGACCACAAACATTCTGCCAATTTTTTCCAACCATATTGCATCTCGAAAACAAAAGCTGGAGGCTCAACCTTCTCGAACAATTAGAAATCCTCCACCACGTGAAGACCCACCCAACGACATTATTAACGAACATCTCTTCCCAATCCACTCCCCGCTCCTTCCCTCGGTCTTTCCCTTGCTAAACAATTACCCCAACCGTCTTCTTCCCCCTTCGCCCACACCCTAAAAAGTACCGTTTAAGAGACCTTCTTCCTTCCCCCTATCCTGTTCTCTCCACACCTCCCTCCCCGACCTCGCCCATTTCCTATATATACGTTGTATTGTCCTTATTCTTGACCTGAGGATGACTAAGTGTTAGTCGAAACCGGTCGTCTGTTTTGTGCGAGTTATTAAAGTGGATTCTTTACTAAACATTTTATTCATTTTCCATAAATTTCTCTCCCTAGCTCTTATATGATCTGTAAGCTATATATTAAATAAAATTATTCGGATAGAGGACTACACTTTCCACAGAATAGTCCGCCAGGCCACATAATTACGACTTTAATTTCGGGTATGATATAATTTATATAATTTTTTCTTCAAAAGGGTTCAGATCCGCGGATCGTATGTTAATTCTTTCTAATTTTAATCCCAAAAAGAATAAAATCCTGCACGTGCAATAGTCTATTTTTACGCTTTGTTTTATGAGAAATGGAAATGTCAAATCCAGGACTTTTCTCGAGACTTTTTTTCGTCATCACCTTAAAATATGTAAATCGAGTATTTCTGCCAAATTTCGAACGAGTATCTCGTTCCTTTATTGAGTACATCCCATTTATCGTCATGACGGAGATCGACACATTATTAATAAGACGAGAGAAAATTGCGGCCGAAGGCCACTTTCGGGGATATATTGCAGAGCGCGCAACCTCGATAATTTGTTCATTTTCGTTATCGTCGCATTATTCATCGCTACCAAGGTATTGTTTAAACTTCAAAACAGCGTCGAAATTTAGAGAGGTTATTAGTATATCGAAATTGTGACTTCTTTCCTGTGACTTTATGCAACACACCATGACTTGAGAAAACTGGACGGTTTTGGAACGAACACGCTCCACACTGGCAGACTTACCCGTACACCGTGCAAAAATCAAGCGGTGACCGATTTCCTTCGTTCCAATCCAGTCGTCCCGATTTGTCCTCCACACTCTCCGTTTTGGAAAAACCGAGCGTGGCGCGCCCTTGAACCGAAATTATTATCATTTGTGTTAGCTTAAGTAAGATGCCGAAGCGATACAGATGAAGACGGAGATAGATGTAATCAACAGTGTTATCATGTGCAGTATCTATCTGCTGATTTTTCATCCCTAGCATTATCTTGTTTCATTTATACTCTAATGTTATTGATTGTACGTTATTTCATTTCTCATTGTGTGTGAATGTTGAATTAATAAACTATCATGATATTTAAAAATGATAAACATTATGTATTTTTACATTATTTCATTTAGGGCTGACAACAATAGTTTTGATGAAATATATTTCCAAAACATGGAGTTATTACACAAATTAACGCCGGAAACTGTGAGAAAGAAACTATCACGAACTTAATAAGGCACTGTC
Organism: Tanypteryx hageni; assembly: GCA_028673005.1. Classification (NCBI taxonomy): domain Eukaryota; kingdom Metazoa; phylum Arthropoda; class Insecta; order Odonata; family Petaluridae; genus Tanypteryx; species Tanypteryx hageni. Next base: position 151,911,064 of record CM054114.1, read on the forward strand.
ACGAAATTACCAATGTTAATACTTAGTGTGCAGAATGCTATTCAGAAACCACAAATCTAAAAATACTGCTTATTTTTATGATGGATTGTACATTGAAGTAGGCTCTGCTTGTTGATATCTTTCAAGTATTAAATTCGATAATATTTATGCTAGAAATATAGAAAATTCTGAAATTATCACGAAATAACTAAGGTTTACCCTATGTACACCCCGATACAATACATGTAAACCCCGATATATGCGAAATTCGATATACGCGCCTTTTCCAGGAACGTAGCCTTCGCGTACTATATCGGGGTATTTCATCTTCTCATTCAAGCTCATAAATCACGTCCTTTTCGAGATTTTTCCTCTCAGACGAAATCTGGAGATGAGAAGGTATTTGTTAGACCACCATTTAAATTTCTATGGTTTATAGGACCGCTTTTAGGAAAGTGTAACTTCTCACGGATGGGTAAAGGGTAGCGAGGTTCGTGAATCTTCGGCACGATAGGGATTTTAAACGTCATGATTCTTGCATGGATAAGGATTGCCCAGTGTTTTAGGCACCGGTCCAAATTTAAATAAAACATTTTAAAGTGTTGTGTTGTAGCTTAGCAATTCATCATCTAACTATAATTATACAGTGGTTTAATATGTATGGTTGATGTGATGTTAGGAAAAGAACAATTTATTATTTTTGTCATTTTAGTTAGGTGACTAAAATATAAAATATGTATTCAAGTTTCACTCCTACTAGTATCTAAAGCTGAATTACTCTGAACTAGCCATATATTTTCGTTAATTTTAAGCAATATGAATGGATGTCAGTATTTTCATTAATGAAACAAAAGATACTATCAAACTTGTTACTACTTATATACCAAACATTCTTACGTTTGTCACTGAGTTCTCTACTCTGTCTACCATTCTCACAACTGTAAAAAGATAAAAGTTTAAATAGAGAGACCCCCGCATCACTCAAGAGCTGGTAGACACTTTTGCAAATTTTTACGCCCATGCAAGCAAAAAGGTTATCGTAATTATATTATAGAGTTAATTCATATTAAAGTATTAACTATATAAAAGTTGAATAAAAATTCATTTTTATATCTTCACTTGTATGTATTTTTTCATTACTGGTCCCCAATAAAGCTTCTGTTTTTTGTTAGCTATCAGTTTAGTATCCTAAAATAACGATGTCCATGTTTTTACGTAACTTTTTACCTTTTAATGACTTATTGATTTTATTATGTGGACGAACTGCACAATTTGAAACAGTGATGTCAGCGAAATGGATTGAGTATGATGTTACTCGGAACGAAACTTCCAACGCTCATCCGTTTTCCCTTCTTCTAATTATTCACGCTGCCGTTTTTTATTAAGCTTTATTCCACTTCGAAATCAAAGAGCTGTTATTCGAGTGGGTCCACGAAACGCCCACACATTCAGGAAACACTTCCCACTTTTCCTCCGGAAATGAGTTTTCAAGCTCTTCAAAATCTTTCTGCCCGTGAAATTTCGTTTTCCCCGTTTTTTTTAATTAGGGACTGCGAGAGAAAACTTCATTTTCTTCCATCGCCTTCTTACTGTTGTAAAGAAATAAATGCATTGTGGAGGGTAAAGCGAATCCGTGAGAGTAAGACAGCAACTCTAGACATGCACACCAGCGCTCCACTCTCGCCAGGATACGATAACGCTCCGCTTTCGCTACGATAAAATATTCTTTTGGAGGAACGTCCTCAGACCGTGATCGAAGCGATATTGTACTGTGACTGTAGCGTGAATGTTGGTGTGCATCAGTACATTTGAAAAGCACTGAAGTATATTCGAGCGGAGCGTATCGCTAATGTGAATCAAGCCTTATTAGGCCTTTTCCCCTCCCTTGTCAAGCATCCTTAGGAGCACGGCTCGACAAATTTTCTAAAAGTTTAGGCTTCAGCTCTAAGACCTAGGAGAAAGCGCAGACGTTACATAATTTTGGCGGATGTTTTTATCATCGTCAGAAAAATAAATGTTTAATAATGTAGACACGAACCTGCTGCAATAACTAAGCCATGCAATATTATTTCTGTCACATTATGTGGCAGAGCATAATAAAATGAAGCTTATGCATCTGAAAAAGTCTAATGGTATTTTGAAAACGTGTAGTTTACGAAAAGATCAAATACTCCGCATTTATTTTCAGGAACTTGAATGCTTCGGACTGATATATTATATTTTGCTGCTCTTACTGCTTAGCCCGGCAATACAGTATGACTACAGCACGTGACTACAGTATAATCAAAAGCTAACTACGGCACGCATATACATTATCTAGGCGCCAGCATGAATACCTTAGGCACCATGGCGACCTGAGGCTCGGGATTTTTCGAGCTCTGCTTACGATGATAACTAATTCGCCCGAGGCATTTTTTTGGGCGCTATAACCGTGTAGTTCATCGTTCCATTGACATTTATTCCTCATCGCCAGCATGACATCGAGTACCTATTGCAGTGCTGATATTTGGGCGTGGCCTGCTGCAGCGAACTATCGCTCATACCGCTCCCGTTTAGTATTTTTTAAGCTTGTAAATCCATGACGTGGACTTCTAGCGTATTTTCGTCCCGGAAAATCGAGTTGACTTAATTTCTTATCACCCAGGTGTTCTGTGTATTTCACAAAAGAGGCCGCTTCGTTTGGTTGAGCGAGAATGATTACCACGCAAAGAGAGCGATACACGCGTTTTGATACTTCATGTACGTTTGTTCGATCCGATCCTTTCATATAATCCATATTTCGTTTTTTCCCCACGGTGGAAGTTGCAGCATGACAATCGTAATTGCCTAGTAATATTTTCTCTGCATGGTAAAACCTGCTGCTGTTCTCGCTTTGGACATTTTTTTACATGGGTTAGAATATTATTATTTTTTTTCGAAAAATTAGGGGTGCCGGTGGTGTACTGGTTAAGACGCTGGCTGTTACTCGCCTGCTGCTTGAAAAGGCATCGGGTACGAATCCTGCGCAAGTAGGATTTTTCCAAGGTCGCCTGGCCCCCTGTTTGTGTGGTTTGAGGAGACCGCGCAAATTCAGCTGTTCCGTCCTTCGGAAGCAGGCAAATGCCGGCACATTTTTTTTACATGGATTAGAATATTATTATTTTTTTCGAAAAATTAGGGGTGCCGGTGGTGTACTGGTTAGGACGCTGGCTGCTACTCGCCTGCTGCTTGAAAAGGCATCGGGTACGAATCCTGCGCAAGTAGGATTTTTCCAAGGTCGCCCGGTCCCCTGTTTGTGTGGTTTGAGGAGACCGCGCAAATTCAGCTGTTCCGTTCTTCGGAAGCAGGCAAATGCCGGCACCGGGTTTCCCTCCTCCCTTCCCCGGCTATTCATTGCACTCTTTCGGAGATACCCACTGTGCGTAGGACAGAGGCGAATCGGCTGGGCAATCAAATTCAAATTTTTCGAAAATATTTTAAGGAAATTTACCATTTCCATCTTTGGAAACGCTTGTGTTTTCTATTAAATTTCAAACAAAAAAGTGCGGGCGAAGTCGGTTTTTTCTTGATACGAAAGAGTCACAAAAAATTTTAATAGCTCATTTTCGATTTTCTTATTTTCAAGCAATAATTCGTGAGAGAAAGACCAGTTTATTTTAGGTGAGGCGTCCGTAGTTGCTTCTCCGTAATTTTTGGCAGATCAGCGCCTGAGTTGAATCGGTTTTCTAATAGGTTGCCGCGTTAGTAGTATCAGTAATTTATCCTGCTCCAAATGAGAGGATCGTACTTAGTAGTTCTGCCTTGGGCGCGAATTTGTATGCGCTACATCTGCTCACGTGAATTGAGTTATACGTGCCTGTTAAATTAATAGCTCGCCTTAATTAAGTGTTTTCTAGGTTTCTCCGTTGTCGTTCTTCCCAATATGGATCACCATTCAATAACTAAGAGTAACTTACTCTTTCTCTTCACGTGATGCATTTATTCATTTTAAGCCCTTTTCTCCATGTTCTCATGTTGCGCTCTCGGTTCTTCCCATACAGAATACATTTTAATGGTTTATATATCATAGGAATCGGAGGATCGAATTTAATTCGCTATAGTTAGTGAGTCTTTCACTTGGATGCTGTGTTTTTGTTGGAGTAGCCCCATTACGTCTATTTTAAATGCGCATGTGGGCTGCTGCTGCACGCTTTCAAACGCTTTGAAACAGTTTTCTCCAATTTCTCACGGCATCGAATGCACCGCCTTCGTCATTTTCTGGAATAAGTAGTCGCCCCGCGGATGAATTTGCGAGATCAATCGTGTGCAACGACCCCTCATTTTTGTGATCCCATTTCAAATGGATTTTTTTCTTTCACGCTCACTTTTGACAGAAATTTGTTAATTTAGCGATTTGGAAGCGTGGGCGGATGTTCTTAGAATACATTCCTTGTCTTTGAATGTTCACCTGCAAACAAAGAAAGTCATTTACCCGGTCGATCCTTTTCTTTCTTCCCTCGCCGATTAATATGTACTCCGTTTAATCATTATCGGCGAAAAATGACCCCGTGCCGACATTCCTTTGTTGCCACGTTATCACGATGCCGCATATCTCTATTTTCCTCTCTTCTTCCTCTTTCCCTCGCTTTCTCTTTCTTTACACAACTACGAACTTGGCAATCTGTCTGTTTTTGGTCTCACTTAATTCGGCCTAAGCGGCACATCCCGCGGAGCGAAGCGAGGAAGCGTCATCATCGCCATAATAGTAATTTCCGCAACCATAGGATGGCGTACCTCTTCTTGAATTTTCGAGTGACCTTAACCCGAATTCCTTTGGCATTCTTGGACGTTTCACGTTTATTGGCAGCGGTGTATCTCTCCTAAAGCGGTCCCGGGTCAGAGAGTTCACGAGATGGAGGGCGTAACGTTTTTAAATTCTTCACGAGCAATATGTTGCGTCATCTTTGCTATCGCCTCTGGTGGAAGATTCCTGCAATTCATATGCATCGATTTATCCACATGATGATGCCTTCGAGATATGGAATCTTTAAATTGGCCATAATAACGAATAACTGTTTTCTCGCTTGGGAGGTTTGATTCGGCCTTTGCAGTGTTTGGTTGCCATAGTATACGTGGCGACGTTTGCTTACCAGTGTTTGCACGTTAAATATTTGCGATTTCGAACATGACGAATGATTATAATCCGATGTAATTTTAGTAGTGACTTCCCACGATGCCGTTGTGGTTGGAAAATAACGGTTTCAAAACGACCTCGTTTGAAGAATCGTTCGTAATTAATAATATAATGTTAAGTTTTATCTTTCCAAGAAAGGTTAATTACTAAAAATAACATATGACATGATTTGTGATGCTATTAATAGAGATATTTGTGTACATATGGGAGTTTTAGCTTTGGATGTGCGGAAGAAAATATAAATATTTTATATATGTAATTCATCAAGCAAAGATAATTCAAATTTCACGGGCCATCCAGGTGTGACGCAAGTATTGACACGGGATAAAAAGCCAGTTGGGTTCGGTATAAATATTTTTACACGTTCGTTGGCAGCCTTGCCTCTTAACAACATAATTATCACCCTTGATTAGAAATGTTCAACATTTTCTTGTTTTTGGATACTTTCTTGAATTTTGTCCAAGATTAATTTATTATTCTGGTAATCTTATGTTTCATTAGTGTTTACTTCCGCCCTGTAATTTTAATCATCACTTGAAACGACGATATACTTACTCAGCCATTTTAATATCCTTTTCGGGTTTATCTCATCCAGTATTGATATCAATTTGAAGGCGCCTGTACCTAGTCTTGAGTTTCTCTCTCAAACTGCCAGAAGCGAACGATTTTCTGGTCGGTTATGCCGGCTTTAGTGACGCCATCAAGTGTAGATTATCTTTCCTGAAAATCGTAAATTACTCAAAATAAAGTTCGTCGCATTTATGCGCGAGTAGTATAGTTTTACTTTTAGCGTTGCTCAAGGAAAATAGGTGCGTAAAAACGGCTTATACGAGGGATGCCCTAACTGCAACCCACGGGCCAAATGCGGCTCACTAAGCAATTTAATGCGGCCCACTCACAGTGTTTCATAGTTTTCAAATTTTTTTTTTATTTTTCTCTTGATATACCTACCCAATATTATTCTTTATCTAGCAAACTCGGCTAAAATTGTGACCTCTTGGTAAATATTTTTCAATTCAGATAAGTTCTTTTCAATGTCATTTTTGATCATTCCTCAAAGGTATTTCTAAGATTGAATTTCATCTTTATCAGAATATGATAAAGCACTTATTCACTTGGTCATTCTGTCCGTAACGCTCAATATCTCAGCCGTTTCTTCAGCGAGTTCAACCAAATTTGCTAGGGTTGCTATGCTATAATTTTATAATAAAATGCTCTAATTTGTTTTTTACCAATTTTTATATTAACTTCGCTTTATATCATTATATATAGACGTTCCTTACAGAGGAGGATATAACATACTAGTAGAAGGTGCTTGCATTCTGCAAACATATCATCTCACCTTGAAAAAAACATTCATTTTTCAGACAGATATTTCATCATTAAAAAAATTTTTAATTCTAAAAATTTCACCTCCGCAGCGATATTCGTTTTTCACTTATGTAAAAAATAATTGATTAAAACAATCCCCAAACCTTGCAATTTTAAGAATTTTATACTTTCTCCATTATGGGGTACTAATGCTACACATTTCTGCCAAACTATAAAGTTGTAGCGCTTCTAGAAGTGAAATAACATTTTTCTAATTGTTTAAATTTTAAACATTTTTAACGGCCGCCGCAATACATTTATGGAGTGATTCAAATGTTTATTTGTGCAAATGCACTACTCTGTAAATCTCCCCCTCTCTCTCCCCCTCTCTCTCCCCCTCTCTCTCCCCCTCTCTCTCCCCCTCTCTCTCCCCCTCTCTCTCTCCTCTCTCTCTCTCCCCCTCTCTCTCCCCTTTTCGCCCTAATAAAGTCGTTTGTCTGTCTGTCTGTCTGTCCCTCTCTCTCCCTCTCTCTCTCTCTCTCTCTCCCTCTCTCTCTCTCCCTCTCTCTCTCTCCCTCTCTCTCTCTCTCCTCTCTCTCCCCTCTCTCTCTCTCCCTCCTCTCTCTCCCCTCTCTCTCTCCCCTCTCTCTCTCCCCTCTCTCTCTCTCCCCTCTCTCTCTCTCCTCTCTCTCTCCTCTCTCTCCTCTCCTCTCTCTCTCCTCTCTATCTCTCTCCTCTCTATCTCTCTCTCCTCTCTATCTTCTCTCTCTCTTCTCTCTCTCTTCTCTCTCTCTTCTCTCTCTCTCCTCTCTCTCTTCTCTCTCTTCACTCTCATCCTCTCTATCTCTCTCCTCTCTCTCTCTCCTCCCTCTCTTCTCTCTCTCTTCTCTCTCTCTCTCTCTCTCTCTCCTCCTCTCTCTCTTCTCTCTCTCTTCTCTCTCTTCTCTCTCTCTTCTCTCTCTCTCTTCTCTCTCTCTCTTCTCTCTCTCTCTTCTCTCTCTCTCCTCTCTCTCTCTCTCCTCTCTCTCTCTCCCTCCTCTCTCTCTCCTCTCTCTCCTCTATCTCTCTCCTCTCTATCTCTCTCCTCTCTCTCTCTCCCACTCCTCTCTCTCTCCTCCCTCTCTCCTCTCTCTCTCTCCCACTCTCTCTCTCTCCTCCCTCTCTCCTCTCTTTCTCTGTCATCATCTCGGGGGAAAAAATTATCCTAAAAATACGATCGTGACCTCGGGAAGCATCGCATTCTTCCGCAGTAAAGAGTCCATACTGTTATTTTTGTATTTTAAAAAAAACTTTTAGATTGGGATATCGGAAGTCGAGTTTCTTTTTTTTTAGTACACCAGGATTACTCATCCGATGTTATCACTGTGGAGAGGTTATACGTTTAATTTTTTTCGTTTCCGTGGGAAGACAATGGCCTAAATACTCGACACCCAAGGTCGTGCCGTGCTGCATTCTGCTGCTTCTTTTATCGTGCTTTGAAATTATTAGGTGATTTCCTTTTTGGCATTTAATAGAATTTCATCGTTAAAAGGAATAGATCAGATTTAGTCGAGCGATTTCTATGCCTGGTAAAGCGACGTGTCCCAATTTTTCTGTTAATGATAGAAATCCTAATTCTGTTACAGATATGTCTACAATAATTTCAGTACACGATAATCAACGAAGAATTTTCTGCGGGATACGTAGTTGGTGCTAGCTTAGGCAATGTTATTATCTCATTAGAATTCCTTGTTGATCGAAATCCTAACTAAATTCTTACCGTTTTTCCGGCATTTTTATTGCTTTGAGTGGCTGTAGTTGCAAAGCTAAAATAAAATATTTCAGTTATGTAACAAGAGCTAGCGTCTTTTTTTTTCGCTCCCTCTTTTTCGTGTTTTTTTTTCTTTTTCTACCATTCGGAACTTTTAGGGCGCGTTTGGCAAAACTGAGATGATCTGACTTGGTAATCGGGCGACCGACATCGTGCGAGGAGCTTAGTTCCTGGATGACTCGGCGTTTCTCAATCATTTTTTTTTCTGCCACTCTGAGAGGCTTTTAATTGGTTGAGATATTCATCTCCCTCTTAGATGTCGGCGTGCTCCATCGCAGTCTGTCGTTATTTATTCGCGCGTGAGGAATTGAAACATGCTAATATTTTTTCGGTAATTATTTTCAGTAAATTTTCGCGTGTCGATATTTCTCTCTAGAAGGCATACATTTTATATTATTACCCGCAAAAAAGCGTATCGTGAGAATGTATTTAATAGTGTTATTCGACCGTATAATTTTTACCAAAGTGAAGAATACACAACAGTTTTTTAGGAATAGTTTAAAAGTGAAAACAATGGACTCTTTTGTATGAAATCCAGATTTTGTTTGAATTAGGCGAGTAACTGATGTTATCCCCGTACTTTTTATGCATTAGAACTTCGCTCACATCCGAACAGTTTCAACGGAGCGGGTTCGGATCATTTATCGGAAACATATATAACATTTTTATATGCTATTTAAGACTATCGGTTGCCTTAAGTAGTACATGAACGGAAATTAACCTGCAAAATTTTTCTTTCAAACATCTTCAATGTGGAATCGAACGCGTGCCAAACTTAGCTGTGTTATGGAAACCATTCTTGGGAAATCCTGAACTTTGATCCGACGGGCATGAGTAGCATCTCATTCTGATTTTGCAGCAATGAAGTGTACCCAGAGATGATTTAAAAATCACATGAGTCGGATATTACCTCCCGTGGTCGAGAGATCGTCGCAAATCTTGTCGATTATGAAACCGAGACTCGTTGGAGGTGAGATGCGAGAGGCGGCCGGCGGGTGAATGATTGGCGTCTGTTCTGTAATTGCCGTGGCATTTTGCGCTAAACCAAGAGAAAAGGTCATATTAAAGATGGATTCATGTGGGTTGCTTTGCTCAGCGGGCGCGATTGAGGCGTGGGTCGGACGATGATCATTTTCTCCTCTTGATTCCGCAGTCCTTGAGCACCCCGAGGACGCTTGCGGGCGTTGCTCCGAGGGAATAGCATTAAATCGCGACGCAGAGGCGGATGGGAGGCATGGGTGCTCTCGAGCACTACTGTGCTCTTTGGCAGTCTGCCTGTGCTCTTCCGCTGTGCTTAAAATCGTCTTTCATAGCACCAATTATTTAACTTGTTCGCTAGCTCTCTTTCTGAAAATATTTAAGAACAGTGAGAATAGCATTGATGTTGGTTTGATTTTATTTACGATCATTCCTATTTTTCCAAAATTATAGTGGTGCTCACTTAATATTCTAGGACAACTTGGTGATTGCCACGTAGAAAAGGTTGGGAACCTCTGGCCTGGAGCCTCGCGCCTCTGAGGTCCCTAGAGTCCAGAGCCGCGAGAGAGGTCCGTGTTAATAGATGCGAAAGGGAAAAGAAATGTATAGATCGAGTGTGTAAAATTCCTAATGCAGAGAAGCGGTCCTATATCCTAAATGGCGATCAAAGTAAACGATATTGGGCGAAGACCAGACTCAACTGACGGGTATCATTGAAAAAAAAAACAAGATTGGAAATCGGAGTATATTCATATTATGAAAACATCACCAGCATTTTCTTCCTATAATATGTAAGATTTGACTATATCCAAAACACTAATTGCATCACGCACTGTGATTCAGGGTATAATAGATAATTGCAATTCTCACGTATTACTGCAAGCACAAATACGACGATTAAATTTGAGTTATCGACTGTAGGAAGGATCGAATAGGTTTGTTTTTCTCCAGGGCTATAAGGGATCACAACAGGAGAAGCAACCCTGATAGCAGTGACAGTAAAACTTGAAAACTATTCTAATGTTGTGCTTCGTAGTTTTTCGAGAAAATTTAACCTTTCAATTGTTAAATATAATGGCGTAATACCTATTTCGAAATTTTTAAATCCAAATACGTGCTAAAGGCACGGATGATGATGCTATAATCTTTGCACAAAATATCCTAATTTTTCCATAATTTTAGTGTATAGGGTATTGTCCTAATGATTATTATTCTTATTGCTCATGCAGCGCGATCTGAGTCACTAAACTTGAATTACGAAAACTTGGACACGAGCCGATTGCCAGAGAATTTGGAAATTAAGGATAGTTCCCTTAGTTTCACGGAAAAAATTATAAATATACTGCTATTACTCATGGAATTTATTATTTAATACATATAATCTCCAGGTGACTGAACTGCTGTTGCTCTGGAGATCACGGTGGTTTATTTACAGGTTTATATCTTTGTGTATGGTGATTTTTTGAAATGCTTGCAGTTTGCAAGCACCGACTACTCGTGTGTGTGTGTATATATATATATATATATATATAGGGTAGGTCATTGGGTACAACCTCTGGAAAAATCCGAAATTCCGGAATAAATTTATATTTTAGGGGCATTTTTAACCCCAAAGTACAAATTTAAGTTCCCATAAGAAAAGCATTGAAAACTGTGCAAGGCTACATACAATTGCCTTTTTAATTATTTACAATTAAGATACTTAGTCGTGACCAGCACCGTACGGTGCATGAAAAAATAGAGTTTATTTTCTTGACGACTGAATTCAAATCTATGCTGAATTTGGGTAAAAATGTGATTTTAATCACAAAATTATGAATTTTTTTCGGTCTTCAACAATGAAAAATATAAATTACCATAGCAACGACTCCGATGCATTACTTGGACACGAGCCGATTGCCAGAGAATTCGGAAATTTCGGATAGTTGCCTTTCGCAGAAAATAATAAATATTCTGCTAGAACTCATGGATTTTATTGTCTGATACATATAGGCTACACGTGGCTGAAGTGCTGTTGCCCTGAAGATCGCGTTAGTTTATTTACGAGTTTAGATCTTGGTGTATTTTTTTAAGCGCTTGCAGTATGCATACACAGAGAACTCGTATATTGAATAATCCGAACTACTTCGAAGCTAAATCAGCCTCTGTATATAAAATACGTAACATTTGTCACTTTTATGTTCACGCCAATTAATTTGTAAACTTATGGCATTGTATCAGTTTTGTTTGTATATTAAATTTTGATTATTTCTGTTTGATAAATACCTTAGTCGAAATTGTGACTATTGTTCCTAGTTCAAGTTGTGACTTATTTTCCTAACCACCACTGTGACATTTTTCCTAGCTACAATCAGGGCCGGCTTAAGGGGCGAGCCAATGTGGCATTAGCTCGGGGCGCCGAAGTTTAGGGGGCGCTGAAGTTTAGGGGGCGCAGAAGTTTAGGGGGCGTAGAAGTTTAAGGGGCGCAGAAGTTTAGGGGGCGCCATAAAATCGAGCCTAAGAAAAAAAAACAAACAATCGCAATCGATGAACAAGAAATAAGTGAACAGTTTAAAAAACGGATCTATTGCTGCCTGATTGTTTGGTATGACATTTTGGGTCAAATAAACATCACAAGTAAAGCTCTCCAAGACGTCAATTGGAATATCTCGCAAGCTGTCACCCGGATTTCAAAATCAAGCGAATACCTTAAAAATTACGCAGATGAGAAATTTATACGCGTGCTAGACGATGCAAAAAAGTTAGTTAGCAATCGAATTTGAAATTGAACCAGAATTTGAAAAAAGAAGAAATCGCCGCCAAAAAAGAATGTTTGATTATGAACACGAAGATGAAATCATAGAGAACGAAAGTTTTAGGGTTCACTTTTTCAACAACATTTTAGACAACGCAATTCAGTCATCGAAAGACAGGTTTGATTTGATCGTAAAGCATAACGATCAGTTCCAATTTTTATACTATGTGAATTATGCCACAGAAATGAGTGACGACGAGCTTCATAAAAATTGTTTGGATTTAGAAATTCTGCTTACAGATGGTGATCAGAAAGATATCCCCGGCATCGATTTATACGATGAATTAAAATATTTGCGAAACAATTTTGAAGGCAATTATTCTCCAACAAAAATCTTGCCATTCATGTGCTCAAATAATTTGACGACGTCATTGGCAAATATTTTCGTGGCGCTGAGAATTCTCGTAACGTTTCCAGTATCAGTGGTCAGCGCAGGACGGAGCTTTTCAAAGGTGAAGTTAATCGAAACTGATCTCCGTTCCACGATGACACAAGAGCGGTTGGATGGGTTGGCAACCTTATCAATTGAACAAGCCATCGCCAAGGATTTAGAACTGGATGAAATGATCCTAAGATTCGCAGCTATAAAGGCCCGAAAAGTTAATCTTTGAAGCCGAAATTGTAATGACTATAAAATTATATCAAAAAATGTATATTTTATCTTTAACTGAAAAACCTTTCTCAGTTTAGACGAAAGGGATGGGGGCGCCAAAGCAAAGTTGGCTCGTGGCGCCACAACCCTTTGAGCCGGCCCTGGCCACAATTGTGACTTTTTTACGCGAATAAATATGTAAACCTATGGCATTGTTTCTGTTTTGTTTGTATATTAAATTTTGATTATTTCGTTTTGACAACTACCTTAGCCAAATTGTGACTTTTTTCCCTAGACCAAAATTGTGACCTTTTTCCTGCCCAACATTTAGACTTTCTTTCTTAGCAACAATTGTGCCTTTTTTACGCGAATTTATATTTAAACGTATGGCATTGTTTCAGTTTTGCTTGTATTTTAAATTGTCATCGTTTCGTTTTCAAAATTACCTAAGCCAAAATTGTGACTTTTTTCCTGGTCTAAAATTGTGTTTTTTTCCTACCCAACATCGACTTTCTTTCCGAGTAACAATTGTGACTTTTTTACGCGAATTAATATTTAAACGAATGGCGTTTCAGTTTGCGTGTATTTTAAATTTTCATCGTTTCGTTTCCAAAATTACCTATGCCAAAATTGTGACTTTATTCCTACTCCGAAATTGACTTTTTTTCCTACCCAACACTGACATTTTTCCAAGCAACAATTGTGACTTTTTTTACACAAATACGTATGTAAACCTATACCATTTTTCAGTTTTCTTTTTATAATAAATTTTGATCGTTTTGTTTTGACAATTGCTTTAGACAAAATTGTGACTTTTCCTACTCTCCTCTTGAATCGAGTCCAGCAATAGTCTTTACAATGCCAACACTCGTCATGTGTCATTAAAACTGAAAAAAAGTCAGTTTTTATGCGAAATTCGAAGAAATACGATCGATAAGCAACATTCCACGATAAAAATTTTAATCTCCATTCTTTTCCTCAGAGAAGAATACAAATTCCGCACCGGTGTTTCAATTCTAAGATATTTTAATGTGCAAGAGAAAATTACCCCGCACATTGGATTTCATATTTATCATGTAAATCAATTGAAAAGTATAGTTCCTTGGATCGAACCCGGGACTTTCAATCTTCGCCAGGAAAACTATCCTCAGAAGCTCGATTCCAGTAGCAAAAGATTTTCACCAAGTGTCATGAGTATCGGTTTAATGGTTTAAAAGTTAATATGGGAACAGACAGACGGACAGACACATAGACTCAAGTAAGTTACTAGAAGCCTATTTCCATTCTTGAAAGTAGGCTAAACATTTTCCACAAAGACTTAAAAAACACAGCAATTTTAATCTCTATATCTGACTTCATTAACACTATATCAAGGAAAAATGAATATTTGTTTATTTTCGTTATGGTCGCACTATTCATCGCAACCAATGTATTGTTTATACTTCAAAACAGAGTCGAAATTTTGTATTACGAAGCAGGTGTGTTGGAAAGTATTGCATTTGCTATCTATATTGTTAATCATTTTTTTCTTCAGAACGAAAATATTGAATATATTGTTACTGAATCACTTTATCATAACAATGTTAGGTTTATAATTGCGTATCTGATCTGATTGAACAGTATATCAACATCTGTGACTTGATTTCCTGTGACTTTATTTGCTGTGACTTTATTTCCTGTGACTTTATTTCCTGTGACTTTATTTCCTGTGACTTTTTCCCTACAATCATACCCGATGACGGAGAAACCATACCATTCCGTGCTGCTTCTCGGTTTCCATAGCGACAGGGTCGGTTCCCTTACGTATTCAAAGCGCCTCGCATCTTAAGTTTTACGACACCCGCTCCTTGGTCCCCCTCCCAAGTGTTTTGCGGCATTATTAAGGGAGGCGGACCTTGGGCTCGCGAGGTCAGGCAAGAACATTCTCCTGTTTCTTTTTTCCTCTCCCCCCCCCTCCCTCCTTCCTCCCCTCTCCTCCTATCTTCCCCTCCTCTTCGCCTTCTTCTCTTCATTTAAGTTGGCCCATCTGGACTTGCGCAATCTCCCTTTATTCGACCTCTTTTCCTCACGCGCATTTCGTCTCTTTTTTGTTGAGAGAGAGAGAGAAGAACGTTGCATAATGTCGACAGCTTTACTTTCTTCGGCCGCGCTGTAATTTTGCGGTTGTAGTGGCGCTGGTTCGCTTACTCCGTGGAATTAATTTCTTTCGTTCCTGTCCTTTTCTCGTGTTGCCGTTTTCTTTTTCACTTCCCTCATCTCCGCTCGCATTCTTTTTTTTCGAGTGTCGGACCGTTAAATTATTCGGAATTCCGAGTGGGCGTGTGTCGAGTTTTTTTTTCACCAGGGCGATCATTTTTCTTCTCTCTTATATGTTTCTCTTTTCTCAATTCGCGAGTGCCGTGGACATTTCCCAGTGCGATGCCAATTCATGTCGTAAAATTACGGCAGGAACATCATAAATAACGGATTCCTTGAATTGAAAGTTTATATATTCGACTTAAGTAGGTATTGGCATGTTTTTTTAAGGATAGCTACTTCGAAACCTGACCTTATAGATGTGCAAAAATGCGTAATTGCTAGTAATATCTTCGAATTATTTTTATATATCCAAAATGTTTATCCCACTTCTTCATTTCAAATTTATATATGTAAGGACTTGATTTTTAACTTCTCTCTTCAAACTCCAAGTGTTGATATTTCTTCTGGTTCATTGTTTCATTGGAATGCGTGAAGTGGTTTGCATTGTCAATGGAGAAAAAGGCTTCGTATATTATAAATTGCTTTCTTAAATCGATTTAATGGCTTGAAATGCGCTTGATTTGTTTAAGATAAATCGATCAATTCCTGGCCATTTTACTCCTCGATCGAAAACATTTTGCGGGACATAACAGTTCCCTGGAATCACGTCGAAGCGCGAATTCTCGGTTGATCACTTTGGCGAGTCTTTCGTCGTCGTTTAAGCAGTTTCCATGGACCGAAAAAAAAACTTAAGACTAGATTCGGCCGCGCTCCTCCTCCCTTCGAACTCGTGACGCAACTCAGTCAGTGGGCGAAACTCTTGAAACCTAAATTCGTGAATAGCGACTTCTTTCTCTATTGAGACACACCGTTTACATCTTTCCAAATAGCAAAAGTTTTCTATTCCACAAATCTTTTATACACCTCGGGAGCTTTAGTGTCCTTCGTGATGTACCGCGGCCTCTCATTGCCTCGGCCTTCGAAGCCATTAATTCCGTGGGAATGGTTTTATTGCCATTTTGAAAAATAATCGACGCTCTTTTTTTTTTCTCTCCTTCCTTCTGTTCCGGGTTGCGCAAAGCTATTTTTGGAAGGGTCGCAAGTCCGGCGCAGCCTTCCTCCCTTTCTTATCCGAATATATATTTCAGACATGTTAAACTGGCGGGCCGCAAGCGGCGCTTTCTGTGCCTAACTGCGGCCCGAGAGCTAATTTTTGTCTCAAATGAATACTGTGGGATTTCATATAAGTGCTTATGTTGACGAAAAGGAGAAGATATTTCTACATAGTTAAATTACAACAGGACGCATTCTTTAAATTATTGTTTTTAATTGCAAAACAGGCGTCTAACCTTCTAGCTAGAGCAGTGGTTCCCAGACTTCTTCTTCCCGCGAAATTCTTGCATGAAAATCCAAATCTCGCGAACCCTCTCATAAAAATAAATATTTTTTGGGATTGTCTTTCTTGCCTGAATATCAGTGACGCAGCCAAGGGGTGTGCTTACGTGTTTAAGGATTCCCCTTCCGATATGTTAATTAATATACTTCAATTTTTCGTGTAAATTACACAAAAAATATTTAAAATTTATCATTATAATAATGTCCGATACCGCGTTGTAGAATTCAAGTTTAGGCATTTAAAATCATCACTTTCCTTTAGTAGTGTAATAATTTTCTCAACAACATATGTTACTATATAATAATGCAAAAAAATTAAGCTAAACTAACGACGGCCTTGGACACATAAATGCGGCGATAATGCGATTGTCGTTATAGTTACAATTTATCATCGTTAAAAAACCTGAAAAATTCTGCGCCAGAGTCTAAAAAAATATCATTTAAGAAATATTACAATTAAATATATTCTACACTCAATCCTATGTTAAACCAATGTAAGAAACAAATACTTTTTGAATTGAACCAGTCCCGTCACTGCAGAAAATGATTAACACAAACCCTGCAATGAGGATATGCTGTGCAAACGCCATTAAGGGTTTTTCCGCGGACCCCTTGAGTCTTCTCGCGAACCCCCTGAATCTTCTCGCGAACCCCCGAATCTTCTCGCGAACCCCCTGAATCTTCTCGCGAACCTCCTGAATCTTCTCGCGAATCCCCTGAATCTTCTCGCGAACCCCCTGACTCTTCTCGCGAACCCCCTGACTCTTCTCGCGAACCCTCTGACTCTTCTCGCGAACCCCCTGACTCTTCTCGCGAACCCCCTGACTCTTCTCGCGAACCCCCTGACCCTTCTCGCGAACCCCCTGACCCTTCTCGCGAACCCCCTGAATCTTCTCGCGAACCCCCTAAATCTTCTCGCGAACCCCCTGACTCTTCTCGCGAACCCCCTGAATCTTCTCGCGAACCCCCTGACCCTTCTCGCGAACCCCCTGACTCTTCTCGCGAACCCCCTGAATCTTCTCGCGAACCCCCTGAATCTTCTCGCGAATCCCCTGAATCTTCTCGCGAACCCCCTGACTCTTCTCGCGAACCCCCTGACTCTTCTCGCGAACCCCCTGACTCTTCTCGCGAACCCCCTGACTCTTCTCGCGAACCCCCTGACCCTTCTCGCGAACCCCCTGAATCTTCTCGCGAACCCCCTGAATCTTCTCGCGAACCCCCTGACTCTTCTCGCGAACCCCCTGAATCTTCTCGCGAACCCCCTGAATCTTCTCGCGAATCCCCTGAATCTTCTCGCGAACCCCCTGAATCTTCTCGCGAACCCCCTGACTCTTCTCGCGAACCCCCTGAATCTTCTCGCGAACCCCCTGACTATTCTCGCGAACCTTCGAGGGCAAATCAATGGTACGCGTGTACAAAGTGGCACGCGGAACGAAATGCTGGGCACGCTTCCTGGAACTTGATGACATGTCATTTTTTAAAGTTTATTGTGAAGAAACGTATATCCGTGTTTTATAATTGCCATTTGAAACAAACTAATCAGTTCTCTTAACATATTTTTAAATTTTTTCCGAAGGTGAATAAAAAAGAGAAGCGCCCACGTGGGGTATTCCCTTGCATGAGTGTTTAAATTTGAGCGGTTAAGGAGTTGTTAAGAGAGTGAATAGAGAGAAGATGCAATAAACACGGCGAGCCATGGAGGTGGTGTTGACATCCCCCAGAATCTATGCACAAGTTTAGGTAGGACTGCAATATACAGAAGATTTTAACAAGTTCGGTGGTATTCTTTTCCCTATTTTCAAACTACAAACCCTCCATCACAGCGAGCACTTCGAGCCTTGTTATTGAAAAGGCAACTCGCACGTGCGGTGACGGGGCGTGCGTGGGTACAGTGAGAGCCTGGATGAGGGTACGAATTAAGGAGACTCGCTCTTAGCTCCAGGGAAGGCCGGTAAAAGGATGAAACCGCTCACGGGTGGCCTCCGACTTGCTCACATGAGATTTGGAAACAGATTTTCTCAAACTGTGTTTCTAGCTGTTCCTCAAGGGGCATTCCCCCACTCTCTTAGTGGGCGAAACGAAATATTTATAGTCACTAGAGAGGATGGAAATTCATTTAGTCGTCATTGACATTTGAGCGAGTGAATGTGCCAGTGCTGAGTTCAAACACAATGCTAATGAGAAATTGTCATCCACAAAGAATTCGATAGTATTGTGCGACAAAATACTAACTACTACTAACTAACAGTGTATATCCTCATGGCTGTTCTTATTGTAATTTTATTAACCTTTTCTACCAAAACTCATTTTCTGGGCGTCGTTTTTAAATAGTTTTTATATTTGGTTCAAGTCTCACTTTTAATGGTATAATTCGTTTCTAACTTCTGCTATAAATTAACTTTCTGAGCATCTGTTTTTATTTTCTCATATTTTATTTTGAATTGATTATTCTGACTTATGTTTTTAATAATAATTTTTGTTGTCCATTTTTACTTTCTCCATATACGAAGTATAGAGAAAGTATTGTTTTCATGAAAAAATCGAATTCGAGATTTCAACGGAAATACATGTTTTAAGGTCCCCTGATAATTCTCGATAATGTCTGTCTGTCAGTCTTTCTGTCAGTCTGTCTGTATGTGATAGATTTTTGTGGGCGCTCTAACTCAGAAACTATTAATCAGGTCAACGCAAAATTTTATATTTAACATTTTTATGAAAGTCACAAGATCTGTTTAGTTTTTGGTAAACATCAGTCGACCGGAAGTGGGTGTTTACTCTTGTCACATCCGTTATTTTGAAATATTTGCTATAGTATTTGATAAATGTGAAAATGTATTGGAAAAAAAGTTGTAGGAATATCATTTTCTACAACCTTTGTTTGATACATTTTTCCATACAATGCATTGTTTAAGAGATATCTTATGTTTTTAGCTGCCTCCACCACGCCACCTACCGAAGACTATTGTTAACAATTGACGCTTAGTTACGTCTTAGTAACGCTTCTTTTTCTGTTCTTAATTGTCAACCGGAAGCAAATATTGACAACGATCCCAGAACTAACATGTAATTTGCCATATAAATATGGAAAAAGTCGTGTGTTGCCCACATCAGTTTATTACAGTAACAATGTCACATCTACCAATTAAATAATTAATTAACCCTAGGGGTCCGCGAACCTCAGTTTGGGCACTTCTGCGCTAGTGTATCGTTCCAACTCTGGCCCTCATTAAACAATTGCGGCCCTTCTCTAACATCCATCGTTTTAATCCCCCTTCTCTAACATCCATCGCTTTAATATGATTCCTCTTTAACATCCATCGCTGTAATGCGGCCATTCTAGATCATCCATCGCTTCAATGCGACCCTTCTCTAACATCCTTCGCTTCAATGCGGCCTTTCTCTAACATCCATCGCTTTAATGTGGTTCCTCTTTATCATCCATCGCTTTAATGCGCCCCTTCTCTAACATCCATCGTTTTAATCCGCCCCTTCTCTAACATCCATCGCGTTAATGCGCCCCATCTCTAACATCCATCGCTTTAATGTTGGCCCTTCTCGAACATCCATCGCTTTAATGTGGGTCCTTCTCTAACATCCATCGTGTTAATGCGCCCCCTTCTCTAACATCCATCGTTTTAATGTGGGTCCTTCTCTAACTTCCATCGCTTTAATGCGGCCATTCTATATCACCCATCACTTTAATGCGGCCCTTCTCTAACATCCATCGCTTTAATGTTGGCCATTCTCTTACATCCATCGCTTTAACGTGGGCCCTTTTCTAACATCCATCACTTTAATGCGCCCCTTCTCTAACTTCCATCGCTTTAATGCGGCCTTCTCTAACATCCATAGCTTTAACGTGGGCCCTTCTCTATCATCAATAGCTTTATGGCGCCCCTTCTCTAACATCCATCGCGTTAATGTGGCATTTCTGTAACACCCATAGCTTTAACGTGGGCCCTTCTCTATCATTAATAGCTTTATGGCGCCCCTTCTCTAACATCCATCGCTTTAATGCGGCCCTTCTCTAGCATCCATAGCTTTAACGTGGGCCCTTCTCTATCATCAATAGCTTTATGGCGCCCCTTCTCTAACATCCATCGCGTTAATGTGGCATTTCTGTAACACCCATAGCTTTAACGTGGGCCCTTCTCTATCATTAATAGCTTTATGGCGCCCCTTCTCTGCCATCCATAGCTTTAATGCGCCCCTTCTTGTGGTGTGCGTTGCTGTAGTGTAGTGTAGTGCTTAGGACGGTGGCTGCTACTCGCCTGCTGATCGAAAAGGCAGCGGGCACGAATCATGCCAAAGTAGGATTTTTTCCAAGATCGCCCGGCTCCCTGTTTCTGTGGTTGGAGGAGACGGCGGAAATTCAGTGGGAGGGACGTTAAGCCGTTGGCTCTCTTAGTGCTCTTCGTTAAGAGTATGCTAATGCCGGTGTAGGAGGCAGGATGGACTCACCAGACGGTAGACTCGAGAGTCCATTCTGCGTAGCGGCCTAAACCAGTCATCAGGCAGGATGGACTCGAGGCGGCACCTTGGACTCTATTAAATATATATTTTGATTTGTCAAAGTTTCGGTGCATATTTTGATTTTAACGAGCATATCAAGATTTCTCGATAAATATACAATAACAAAATTTTGATTTTGATAGTTTTTAAATTTGTAAATTATTATTACAAACAAATAATAATTGAACAAAAAGTCTTCATGTTAAATAATAATTCATTGTATATTTATACAGATTGTAAACATTATTTATTTTGTTTTTCCTTTTTTCATTGAAAAATATTATAGGAAGCCACAACAAATCACAGATATATCGTACATACCCTTTTTTGACACACTATTGAAATTGAAGCTTTCCACCAATTTTGAGTTGCTGTTATAGTATTTAAAAGTGCTTTTTGTTAATTATAACTTTTATGTGATTTTTATGTTGTTTCGTCGTTATTAATTTTTAATAATATAATAAAAGAATATATCTACAAATTTTATTGATGAACTTTAAGAAAATATTTTTAAAGTCTTGTGTTTTTGTCAAGTGATCCTTTAATTTAGGTTATGAAGTTCACAAATGCCTTTTTACAAATTTATTATGTCAAAACCATATTCTGTTTCTTAGTCGACGATGGAAGTTATCAACTACTCTTAGATTTTTGTGAGTCACGTTTTAATATGCCTCTTTTTGGCGCGTTTCGCTTGGAAGCTAAAAAGGTAGAAAGGTGTACTCCATAAATAGAATACACAGAGATTCCAAGGGCAATCTTTATGAGAAATACCTGTAAAGCGGTATCGGAAAATTAGGCGCTTCGTGAATTGTTAGCTTACTTTCCAGTTTGGAAATAAGCTTATAGTTTTGCCGTTTTGTCTGTCTGCCTGTACGTTCCCCCTATTAACTTTTGAACCAATAGACCGATTTTCATGACACTTGGTGGAAATCTCTTGCTACAACGGCCGAGCTCCCGAGAACAGTTTTTGTTGCGAAGATTGAAGTCCTGGGTTCGATTCCAGGAACTATTCTTCCCATTTGATTTACATGGGAAATCTGAAATCCGTGCAGGGTAATTTTCTCTTGCACATTATATATCTTAGAATTGTAATATCGGAGCGAGTTTTGTACTATTCTCTGAGAAAAGGAAACAATATTCTAATTTTATCATAGAATTTTGCTTTATTATAATTTCGTGTAAATATTGATGATTTTGCAGTTTTTGCCACTTATTACGAGAGTTTTGCCATAGCAACAACTATTGTTGGACTCCGATTCGGTATATTCTAATACATGCAGGCGTTATATTTGCCGCACAAATACGCGTGATCAGTTTAGTATACCGTTCGCATATATTTGTAATATTTTATAGAGCTAAATTATGAAATTTGTGAACACAATGAGCTACATATCCGCGATGACTTTACAGCTATTAAAGCCAATATGTATTAAATAAATGATTAAATGGAAAGTAGGCATCATAAGTTCTGTTTGGATCATCTTGTTATCTCCGAACTATAAGTCGTAATTTTGTGATCCCGCGGACTTTTACGTGGTAAATAATGTCCTTTATCCGAATAAAGTTTTTAATATATAACTCACAGATTAGCGCGCTTGAAACGCAGAAATAATCAATATTGCATACATTTTTTTGAGCAAAGCAAATTCGATAATTGATTATTATTCTTAAAAATTCAGTTGTACGCAAAATTACACACGATCCGGACTCAACTTGAGAGAAGATGCAATTGATAAGTGAAATCAGTTAAACAAACTTCCCGATCTGAATAATACTCATCAAACGAAGTTGTGCTTAAAATTGCATATAATGTTTCTTACGTAACTTGAAAGAAACAACATTCCATAATAGAAAACAACAAAAAATGTCTGGAAACCCCTTACGAATAATAGGATTATTGGGGTGCTTGGATGATTACGTAATCGTATGCTTAAATAGTGGATTGGCATGAATGATAGTTCCATATCGTGTATTTAGTCCAATAAAATGCATTAATTCTATTCTGTTATAGGAAAAATGACAGTTTTTGAGATGAAAAGAAATTATTTGGTCTATTTACTCTCTAGAAGTTTCTCGCACTCAAATATAAAATCCCATATATCAAAAACCAATGAAGATATTGAGTTCATTCTACTTTCAAAAATAACTTTAATCTTTTATCACCATTTCATACGAATATATTACCCACCTATTCCTAATAGTACGTAAGTTAGCAAGGGAGTGAAAATTTCGTGCATTGATGCAGAATGTGGGAGCCTCATTCGGCATTATTTAATTTTTAACAACAATGAATTATAGCACATGTTCCTTTTAATGGTACATGTGGCTTATGGAACACTTTCGAAAGCTACAGAAAAATGTTCGCGTGATTTCAGAGAATCGAGTGCGAGATTTGGCCGTTCAAATATGAATGCGGCGGAAGAAACGCGCAAGTTTCGATGAAAATGCGGGAACTATTGTTTAACCATGAAAAATTGTGATTTTTTGGTTTAAAAAAGTATGTAGTTCATTTTCATCCTCATTTTGTTAATTTCCCATCCTTCGTTAGGTGTTAAAGTGAGTAATTATGCCAAAAACGACGAAACTCGGGATTTTGCACGAATTGGCAATGCCGAGAATTAGCAGTATAGAGAAATAACATGGGATAGCGATTATCCCATAAGAACACGTATTGCACGGACAACGTGAAACGTACAATAGACGTCTGCCCGTTGCCGAGTCGCTTGCAATTTCGGATGTAACGATTAAAGGAGATTCAAATTTAATTTATATAGGTAATATTTATTGTTTTAGCAACATGATTAACAGTATCTTAGAGTAATTTTTATTTTAAAATAATCGAACCATATTATAAAGCCGCTCAATAAATAGCTTTTCATCTCTCTTCTCGTTTCTTCACATCAGAGTTTAGAATGCGATATTTTTATACTTCACCCTTCCTTTTGGCCCCTCCCATTTCCCATTCAAAAGCTTTTCACTATTTAGAAGCGTTGGTCTCGTTTCCGTGGTATCATAATTTCTCATCTCCTGATGATTTTTCGTAGGGGTTTAGTGACCTTAAGAGCATCATACTCCTGCCGGATGACGAGTCATATAGCTAACATAAGAGAATCATACTCCCGCCGGATGAAGTGGCATATAGCTAACTCAAGAGAATTATAGCTAACATAAGAGCATCACACTCCCGCCGGATAAGCGGCTTTTTGGCAACCTTGATAGAATAACGTCTGCCCCCTACAGTGTTACAAATTTTTCTTTTGAAAAATTAATTTAAAAATACTACCACATTTCACGATTTTCCGATCTTTCCTGACGCTTTCACGTTTATATCGTAACTAGCCAACAGGTTGAGGAAAAAGTTCTGTCGTTTTTAACAAGGCTTTGGAAATTGAATGTAAAGAAGTATGTAATTTTGAGATATTATTATTTTAATTAGTTCGCACTTACTGTTGACCAGAAAACCGTATGCCATCATTTAAAACGGATAGGAAAAGTCAAAAAACTAGTAAAATGGGTGCCACACGAATTGACTGAAAGAAACAAAATGTAGAGGTTGAATATTTGAATTTCTTTGCTCCAAAAGAGCGTAAATGAGCCTTTCTTTGACCGGATCATCGCGTGTGATGAAAGGTGGATTCTCTGTGATAATCAGAGAAGGTCGGGATAATGGTTAAATGTTGATGCACGACCTATAAAATTACCAAAAAAAGATCTTCCTAAGAAGAAGAGTATGATTTGCGTCTGTTGGAATGTGAGAGGGATCATTCATTATGAATTTCTCAGACCACGAAAAACCATCACGGCAGAAATGTATTGTCGTCAGCTGGATGATATGCATCAAAAATGTACAAAAACAGCCGAGTTTACGCAATAGAAAACGACCAATTCTTCTCCAAGATAATGCAAAGCCACACACTGCAAATTTCACCACCCAAAAATTAACGCAGTTGGGATATGAAGTTCTCCCCCACCCACCATATTCGCCAGAACTTTCACCTACCGATTACCACTTGTTCCGATCCACGGACAATTTTATAAAAGATAGGAGATTCAAGAAGCATTGCGATGTAGAAATTGCATTCACCAATTTTTTTGGTTCCAGAGAACCAAACTTTTATAATAAAGGAATAATTAAACTAGTTGAGCGTTGGGAAAAGTGTATCGAATCAGAAGGTTCATATTGTGACGAATAAAAATAATTTGTTAATAAATATTTGCGTTTTTATTCTCAGCCTCTTAAAACGACAGAACGTTTTCCTCAACCTAATAATTACCCGGGCTTTTCTCCGAGTTCACAGTTTCGAATTTTTCATGCCCATGTCACTCGTTAACATTTTAATTCAAACTCGAGGTACTGCTCTCGAGATAATTGACCGTAATCTTTCAAATAAGTGGTTTCCCGAGCGAAGTCGGGCGTTTCAGCTATTAGTTAATATATTCCTTCCCGTCATATTGACGGGCTTTTATACTAGTTTTGTTATATTCGCGATCGTCGTCGAAGCGTAATCCTTCATTTTCATGTCGCAATTCGTGGAGCATGCGTGTTCACTCGCGGGCGACGTGCGTGTCTATAGAGACGGACGCCTGCTTTGGTGCGTTGGCAGATCGTTGAGTCTTCTCATCGCCGCTGTGCTTTTCGGAGGACGAGCGCGGTCCAGCGCGTGACGTAAATGGCTTGAGAGTACCGAGGGCGGTTGTCGATGCAACCCTTTCGAAATGTTCCATTTGACATCGTCTACTCATAGTGTCATTTATTCTGAATGTTTGCAAAAATTATCATTTGAAGTCAATTGCTTTTTCATATTCGAATTTATTTTGCAAAATAAGAATTTTTCGTTCCACGTGTCTTTTCTTTTCGCTAAACTTATTTTCGTACAATTAAGAGCGCTAGCTTTGGAACGGTAAACGCATAACCTAATCCCTTATCGTTTTATTGAGGATCGTCGTGTTCCGCACCATGATAACTTGAATGGCTACTTCTTTTTCTCTTGTTTTTCCTCACCCGAATCCGACGACCATTTTTACGGATAACAGCGGTAATTTATGATTTCTTACGTTTTGATACGTTAGCAATAATTTATCGGTTTATTCGCCGTTCACTAAATTGCAGTACGTTTCAGTCTGGGGTATTATTGGCAAATATTACCGACTATGATTTCTAAACCAACTTCGAAACTGGATATCGTGACTGACATGAGTGAGAGGGGGCAGACTCCAAGAGCCATTTTTCCCGATAAACCGTTCTCAGTATTGTTTTGAGGAGCGACGTTTCGCCAGTAGTTTCTGCTCTTTATTGCTTTTCGTGCCAGGGATGGCGTGCCAGTCCAAATTATCCGCGCTTCTGCCATTTCGTGCTTCGCCGTTCCGAAGAAATGGCCGTCGCATGTCATCTTAATCTTCTTCGACAATCATTGCCGTCGAAATGCACGCCATCTTGACTGGAGTCGAATCCCTGATGATGCTACGGTCGTAGTGAAACCGGTCGTGTTTAAATCAAAATTTGTGGAAACAACAAAGTTATTTTTTCATTATGAGTAAATTCCACCGAGTTGAGCCTGACCTCATTACTGATATATATATATATATATATAATCCCTCCGGAATTTCTCCCTAAACATCCGCTCCATTTCCGTATTTATCATCTCGCAAAATCCAATCTTCCTATTCGATTGATTTATACAGCCAAATATAAACCAAAATCATGCCAAATGTCCATTGATGCAAACATGACGGCAACCGCCTTTCTTCTTTATTCGCGAACTGAAACTAGTGCATTTTTTCGCCAAAGAGGAATTAGCTTCACATGGGAGGCAGCTGCTGCCTCGAAGTTTCGTCGGAAATCCACTCCCATTCGAGAGTAAATGTTCCAGTGATGATTGACGCACGTGCGTCGTGGACTTTTCGGAATCGTTCTCGTTTTTGAGACCTTGTAAAAAAAATTCATCTTTCTCCGCCAAGGGTTTGGATTTTAATGGTCCTCAATAATTCCAAACGTAATTTTATGACCTTTTTATTTTGTGTGTCGCATTCCATCTCTAAAGGAGACTTCTCTGGCCTTGAGCCGCAATTCTTTTTTCTTTTCGTCCGAGAGAAAACTTGACGTGGAAGCGGAGTTGTTTCGAGTCCTCGCGCGTGGAATTGCCATGCGCGACGCATCCCGTTTTCTGAGTCATTTTCGATTTTGTATAAGCAGATTTCCGAGGCTTTAAATTTAAACTCCGACGTGTTCCAGTGCGGACGTTAGCTATTGTTGTGTCACGTCTTCAGTCGAAAATAACCTTATAGCGTTCAAAACTCCGTTGGAAATGGAATTTTTCATTATTTTCATCGCCAAGTTAGGCAGACTGCTACTGGTCTTACACTGGGTTGCCACGGAGGAAAGAGGCATCATCCGAAGAGGATGAATCGCTAATATTTTTGGACTTGTTAGAGGCTTCTGAGGGAGAGAGAGAATGAGAGATGGAGGCAGCGATTCAGCTTAAGCCTGTCTTCGGACAACAGCATGATGATGATGATGAAGCTAGCGTTATTTTAATTCAAGATGGAATGTTGAGGAATTGAGTCATTATACGTGAGTGCATTTAGTTTAGCAGAGATTTTTAAATTTGAGAAGGAGAAAAAAGTCTATACTTCATCGGAAATTGAACTCGAGTCTTCCTCTTGCAGAATAGGCGCTTTTACGAACTAAGCTATCAAGTCAACATTGCTCTCCATTATCGAATTATAATTCGAATGAAACTTCAATGAATCCATATCTGCACGTGTATTTTATTCCCTTATTTTACGAATTTAATGATGCCAAACGTAATTGGAGGAGAACTAAGCTTCAATGGAGCATGGTGGAAACTACTCGTCAAACAGAGGACTATACTCCAAAGTTGAAGACAGGTGTCAACATTAGTGTAATTTGCTGTAGTTATTGTAATTTTATATATTACGATTCATGTCCGTACGAATGATTTTTGATTCCGGTTTCAACTTCTGAGAAGAGAGTGAAATACCAATCCAGACCAACCGAACTACCCGATTTATTTTTTATTTATATATTTATTTATTTTTCTCTAGCTCATAAACAGCGCTTTACGTTCTTGCATGAGCGCAACAACAACAGCAAAGACGAACACATACGACCATGGCATCTGCAGGATTCGAACCCGCGACCCTAACATGTGAAGCATGACACGCTAACCCAGTGGTTCTCAGGTGCGGCCGCCAGAAACTTTTAATGCAGCCATTAGCAAAATTATATTTTAAATATAATAATAATTAGTATTCAGGCTTTGGTGTCACATTTTTAGCCTACTTTCCAGAATGGAAATAGGCTTATAGTTTCTTAGTTGTGTCTGTCTGTCTCCCCCTATTATCTTTTGAACCAATAGATCGGTTTTCATGACACTTGGTGGAATTCTCTTGCTACTGTGGCCGAGCTCCCGAGGATAGTTTTTGTTGCGAAGATTGAAAGTTCCAGGAACTATTCTTCCTATTTCATTTACATGGGAAATCTGAAATCCATCGTGCAAATTAATTTTCTTTTGCATATTAAAATATCTTAGAATTGTAATATCGGAGCGGGGTTTGTACTATTCTTTGAGGAAATGGATGAAGATTCTAATTTTTGTCATAGAATTTTGTTTATCGTATTACTTCGAATTTCTCTTAAATACTGGCGTTTTTGAAGTTTTTATCACTCATTACGAGAGTGTTGCCATAGCATCGACTATTGTTGTACTCGAATTCTGTATAGTCCAGTACACACACGCGTTATTTTTGCCACACAAATACTCGTGATCAATTTATTATTCCGTTCGAATCTATTTGTAGTATTTTGTAACTGTAAATCATGAAATTTGTGAACATATACATTTCCGCGGTGATTTTAAAGCTATTAAAGCCAATATAAGTATTAAATAAATGTTTATGTGAAAAGTAGGCGTCATAAGTTCCGTTTGGATCATCTTGTTTATAATTAATACATATTTGCTAATCTAATTTTGTCTTTAAACTTCTTAGTTGCCTTGCGTAGAATAAGAAACATCATTTAGACCTAAAATTTTACAATGCGGCCACCACAACATGGTAAGTGGCTGCAGATGTGGGGCCACGGCGAATTTTTCTCTGGAATCACTGCGCTAACCAGCCTTAACCAATGTCGATTCTCAAAACAGCCAAAGACTGTCAATCCTTGCCATAGCTACCGAGAAACGACGTATCAAAGTGGGTCATAGTCACCAATGTTTTCCACATAGTATGTCTTTCGCCGTCGGCTGCGTCGCCACAAATTCCGCTCGCGTTTTCTCGAACGATCCGTGTGATGCGACGCCGCAATCCTGAATGGAAGGAAGATCGCGCGGCGCAAGTGTATCCAAGTTATTTATCGGGTCGAGCGACTTCGGAGAGGAATTATTGTTTTTATCATTCGTCCCCCGGGAACGACGTCGTGCGTTTCTGTCGGTAGTTTGTCGGAATTTATGGAGTGCGAGGGCGTTCTAAAAAAAATGCCCCCCCTGCGATTTCCCCGTCCTCCGCCGCCATTGGAGGTTTTCGCCTCTCCGCATCACGCGCTGCCTCCCTACCCTGCGCCGCATTCCCGTCATTCCCTCCGTCCCCCTCTCGCTCTCCTTTAATTCTCCATCTTCCCCCCCTCCCCCCGTCTTTCCCCTGCCGCGGCCTCCATCGCGCTCCTGCATACGACCACTATTTTCAAGTTCAGGGTCACGCTCTGGGAGATAGATGAAGGGGATTAAGGGCGAGAGGGGAGGGCGTTGTAGATGTGTAGGTGGGGGGAGTGGGGGTAGGAGGGAGGGGTGAGGGGAGGGAAAGAGGTTGGCAAGCAAGCGATGAGATCAAAATCCTATTCCCTCCACGTCCATATCTTCCCTCTCCGCCCTTTCGCATACATTCACGGATGTCGTTGCACCGTGTACTTGTTCACGTATGCTTGCAGTTATGAATGCTTGAGTGTACAAAGAAATATATGTATGTGCGCACCAAATTGAATTTCTATGAGGGGTGGCGGTGGCGAAGTGGTTAGATCAGTGGTTCTCAAACCTTTTTTAGCCGCGGCACACTTTCAAAGATAAAAGTTGGTTTCGCGGCACCCCAGTCTTGTGACAAGCTTTACATATTTTTAGATACGGATATTACAATCTTTGGACACATCCATTCGTTGATGCTACTACATAATCAATTTATTAAATGAAAAATTATTGCCCTAATTACCCACCAACACGTGTAAATCGTTAATTTATTAACTAAACAAAGTTTTTCGCGGCACTCCTAAATATCTACTGCGGCATACCAGTGTGCCGTGGCACCTAGTTTGAGAACCACTGGTTTAGAGCGTTGGCCTTCCACGCAGCGGTCCCAGGTTCGAATCCGGTGGAGGTAGGATTTTTCAACCTGGGATCGTCCCGTCCCCTACTTGTGTGATTTGAGGAGACTGCGCAAGTCAGCGCTCCGTCCTTCGGATGGGACGTTAAGGTGTGGAAAGAGTAATGGCTATGTGTAATAATCCAAGAGGTTGATTAGCCAGAAATTCCATACCAAAAAAAAACATTGAACATCCATGATTGCAAAACCAAAAGAAAGACGAAAATATTCACGATTTAGATAATCCGGGTTGCAGATTTTCAAATTTCTGGTTTTCGAGAAATGCTAACGGGGACGTGTACGTTTTTCGAGTTATTAAATTTCCAGTTATTTAAACACACGGGTTGGTATGCGCGTGTGTGTGTACACGCACAGGTGACTGCTGTTGCCGGAACATAAGTAGACGAGAAGGGCATTGTGCTAATTACGCATTTGGTTCCATAATCGAGCCGATAATGTCGCTGAATGCGGAAGTCCGCGTGATTTCCGATTTGAGCTTCTGTCAATAGTGCTTTGGCCGTCTTGGGATTAAATAAACAGTACTGTTGCGATCAGTGCATTTTTATAGAAGCGAAAATATGTGCTATACGAAAGTTATTGAAATAACGCTATAGATCTGGTTCTTTTCGTTATTTTTCGATGAAAAATTGTAATTTTGTAATTTACGTGGATTTTTTTCACCTTGAATCTTTTGGTGTCATCTCTGCGTATCGCTGTTGGAGTTCAATCCACGTTTTTTCGGAATTGTTTTTGTCATGCGTGTCTAAGAAAATCTTTACTTTATATGCAGTGTACTTCTTATAACGGCTCATGTTTTGTTCTATGCAGGTTTAGTAATTTTGGTAGGATTCTGAAGCTCTAAAATGGTTTTTCTTGCCGAAATTTCTTCATGGAGGAAGACTTTAATTTTCAAGGACGGCATTAACTTACAGGGCTCCGCACCTCGGTGGTATACCTTACTTAATTCCCATTTACGGTTTGGGGATCACCAAACTTTTCGTTTTTATAAATACCTCGAAAATTATTTTTTCAGGAATATCCTGAAAAATCAATAGTTTTTACGTTCTCTAGACAAGGACGTAACTAAGGGGGGGGGCCCTGGCCCCCCCTGAAAACTTCTTGGCCCACCCGGCTTCCACTGAATTTGATCAGCAGATTGAAATTACCATCCCCACCAATTTTTATCGGAATTTTTTTACTGTAATTTTGACATTACGTTCGCAAGAAGATAGGTTTATACAATATAGTAGTTTGAAATGCGCGAGAAGCTAGGTTCTACAATGTAGTTCTTTTTAATCTCTTGAGTAGAGATGCATTCAAAACGATGTAAGTAAAACACTCCAAGGAGGCACTCGTGCGTGTGTGTGTTTTCTTCACAAGAATTAGGTCCCGCCGATTCCTCCGGAGACCTACAGCGCGTACGTGAGTTTTCTGTTTCCTTATTTTTACGGTGAAGGATCTATTACCTTTTAATTACTTTGTATTGTATCACCTTGTCTCGCATTACCCTTTTATCGTTCAAAACGATGTCTCCAGTCTCCAGATGCCAACCAGTCTCATAGGCACTATCCCCGGACTGATTGTGAATGGTCACAAAATATTTTCCATGGAGCCATTGTTGTTGTTGTTTTAGTGTTATCCAATTAAACAGATTAAAAATATTGCCGATTGGTGAATCAGTACTGTGCTTCGTGGGCTCAGATCTACCTTCGGATGGCGACGCTCTCGACGTTGTTTATTTCTCGAGTGGATACTCACTCGCTTTGTCCACTATAAACATCCTGTGGATCGCCACTCTGCCTTATGAATGTGAAGCCGAGATACATCTGGCCTTTTCGGAAGACAATAAATTGGATTGTATCCGTGGGAAACTGCCCGAGCTCAGCCTGAATTTCCCACCGAAGAGGAGAATACGAATGCCCTAGTCCAGTCGAAGTCTAACATTTGAAGAGTTAAGAACAGCGGGATTTAAGGTCTGTTCAATTCAGTGATGCAAAATATCGTTATCGCTCGAAAGTTCGTATACTTCATCGTAATGGAATTTTATAGTGGTTCAGCAGATTCAGAAATATTTATATTTTAATTCTAATTCCTAATTAAGTTTGATTGTTTGAAGACTACTTGTGACATTGAGCCCGGCGAGGTATTCCAAGCACAACGTCTATTAAGTTTGAAAAAGTTCAGGTATGTGAAAAATTTAATAATAATTAGTCTAACGATGAAAAGTCGCGAAAATTGGTAATCGGAAATTACGAAATTCGTACAAAATGAATATTTATCCAAAATAAGCAGACACGTGTTTTCCCGTTTTGTCCCATCCCTCATTTTGAAGAAATTAATTTTTACAAACATAAATTTCCACCAATCGCCCCAATATAGAAAGCATAATCCCCCTCTGTGCGTGACGCTCTTATGAAAGTTTACACTGGATTAAAATGTTTTAAAGTGCAAGAACTCTTTCCATCCATTCATAAAAATACGTAAATATGGACCAATTTTCTTCTAGTTTGCTTTATCCTACAGCTAAAACTGTAAACTATTCCGTACTTGCAATGCTTAGATGCTAGGCGTTCGAAATCTTTAGAAGTACGCATTCCTTTACGAAATTTTATGGATTTTTCGTATTCTTTCGTAGCATTGCCAAGGTGTCCCGCATTGTTGTCTCCGATTCAATTATCCCCAATTTATATAGGGAAATATTTCACTCAGTGGGGGGGGGGGGGGGCGAGGTCTGAAGGTTTTCCCGGGCCGATTTTTGCTGCCGATCCGCCCCTGATCTAGTTTATAAGCTTTTTCCTGTAACTTAACTTTACAGTAAATCGAGTAAATTAGTTATATACTTGACAATAAATAATTTTGGATGTATTTAATAATTTATTTTAAATTCTATGATTAATTGATTTTTTTCACTAATTTCGATTTTGAAAAAAATAGCGTTTAAAATTTCCGTTTTTAAGGGACCCAGAGCAGTTGAACAAAATGAGTAGGAAAAGGATTAATATATCGGACTATTTTGGGAAAGCTGCGAATAAGAAGATCAAAGTAGAAAATCCTAAAGAAACGGCTATTATCGAAGAGGATGACTTTGAAACAATTATTATTTAAAGTGAGGAAACGAGTTCAAATTCTGAAAGCGAATTCCAAGGTTGTTAACTCGATAAAATGAATTTAATGCTTAATTCCGATTGCGAAGATAGAGATAGTGTCGAAACAGAGCCAAAACTTGAAGAAATTCCTGGACCTCAAGATTTGTCTCAAATTGTGACCGACGGCTCTAAACAGCCGAAGTTGTGTTTTCCGAGTCGGAAATTTGCAACACGTTGGAGAAGTTTCAACCCTATTTGGTATGAAAAATTTCCATGGTTAGAATACAGTGTGTTAGATGATGCTGCATATTGCTTCCCATGTCGTTTTTTTTTCAAATTCTATTGATTCGAACATGCCGTTCGTATCTGTTGGATTCAGAAATTGGAAGAAAGCCATGAAAAAGACTCAGGACTTCGGCAACATGGCAATAGTGATTCTCATAAAAAGTGTGAAACATCATGGGATATGCAAAAGGTAATGTCAAAAAATAATGCATCTGTAACTTCCTTGTTGAATCATGCTCATTCTAGCCAAGTAAGTGAAAATAGGCAATATTTAAGAATTATTTGTCAGGTATTAAGATTTACAGCAATGCAAAATATAGCGCAGCGGGGAAGTGATGAATTTGACCAAAGTTTAAATAGAGGAATTTTTTTAGAAATTTTAAACATCCTATTTGAACATTCCGATATAGTAAAAAAAAATTCTTGATGGTCCAAAAAATGCCAAATATACTAGTCCTTTAGTTCAAATGAAATTTTGAAAATAATGTCGGATTTGGTGATTCGACAATTAAAGGATCAAATTAACCAAGTAGAGCATTTTTCCATTATGGTAGACGAATCAAAGAACATTTCTAAGAGTGAACAACTGTCGGTTGTAGTTAGATATTTTTTAGATGGTACAGTATTTGAACGATTTTTAGGCTATAAACAAGCGGAATACCTTAATGCAAGCGCACTATTTTCTTATATTAAAGAAATATTTGCTAATTGCGAGATTGATTTATCTAAATGCGTTTCACAAACATACGATGGCGAAAACGTTATGAGCGGTAGATTGAATGGAGTACAAAAATTAATTCGAGATGAAGTACCTCATTGTAATATATGTACTCTGTTTCAATCACAGGCTGAATCTCGTGATCGTCGATGTTTGCAAAAACGTAAAATATGTAGACGTGTTTTTTCCTGTGTTGGAGGAATTGTATGTCTTTTTTTCAGGATCAGCTGTGCATGCGCGATTTATAAAGCTACAAAGGGATATTAACCCGAATAGCAAATTGCAGGAACTAAAAAGAATTTGTTTTACCCGATGGACAGCTCAGGCATCTGCATGTTCGACAATGAAAAATACTTTTGAGGCCGTATTAGTCTTAATGAATGTAATTTCAAATGAGGCGGGAGCGCGTAGAGTAGAAGCCAATCGTTTGCTTGATGCAGTTGATTTTAAATTTGTATTTAACTTGTGTATGTTTACGGAAATACTGGGAAAACTCAAATCTGTTAGCGATTTCTTGCAAAGCGTCACTTCAGATTTAACGAATTCATTAATATTAATACAGTCTTTGGAGACGTTTTTCTTGAACGTGAGATATGATGAAAACTCTGCTTTGAACTTTGACCAAATTTACAAAGAATCGCTAGAAATTGCAAATAACAATACCATTAATATTCCAAATAATGAAAATTCTAATAGAATTTCCAAATTTTGTACTAAATATGCAAATTATGTAAATACAGAGGAAAATAATTTTCAACGAAATGTTAATACGAAAGATAAAATTCGTACCCAAATTTATATTCCTGTGTTAGATAAAATAGTAGAGGAATTACACGCAAGATTCACAAACAATTCAGAATCATTAGAAGGTATATGTTGCTTAAATCCGATGCATGAGAAATTTTCAAATTTTCTACAATTGAAAGCTTTTGCTTTAAATTATAGCATTGACATTGATAATTTAAATGCAGAATTACAAATTTTACCGAAAACCATTAAAAGATATGAGTTAGAAATCAAACTTAAAATTTCATATCTGTTTCAACTACTAGAAATGTTGACGAAGTTCAAATTAGCTTTTCATGAAGTTTATAAATTATGTGCAATAGCAGTAACAATACCAATGTCAACCGCAGCATGCGAAAGATCGTTTTCGTGTTTATGACGACATAAGACACAAGAAATAAAACTGCCAATGATCGTCTTTCACATTTAGCTGTATTGCACATAGAAAAAGAGCTTGCCAAATCCATTGATTTAGATCAAGTTGTAGAAAGATTTGCACAAAAAACTGGTGGTAGACGAATGCAATTATTAAAATAAAATTCTCGTCTTAATTCTTGTACAAGGCATGAATGTATTCTCATAGTATTAATTTTTAATAATTTATTAGTATTAATCTTTTATAATGTATTAATGCTTAACATACATGTTTGTCTACTTTCATAACTTTATGTTAAATGTGATAAAAAATTTTTAATCTAAGTTTGTATTATTTGGTAATTGATTTGTAATTAAGATGGAATGACTATGTGTATTTTTCAAAATCAAAAATTCATTTCACATTAGGTACTTAATGCAATTGAAATGTGTTAATTTCTGTAGTAGATTAAAATCCGTCATTAGGACAAAATTTTCGGAGGAATTAAAATTATCTTTTTTTAATAAAAATGTAAAATCTTTTTCTAAAGTAATAAAGTTGTTTTAAAAAATAAATTCAAGAGTTTACAATGTATAAATCTCACATAATGTAATGAAAATTTCGGTCTTTATAATTCGATAAGAAAATGTCTGATCTTTAAAAATAGAATACAAAATTGTGTTGATTTTCTAATTCTATTATCAGACTAAATTCCAAATATAACGTAAGTTTCCTAAGCATTGATTGATCTTTATATTCATCTAAAATGCACAGCCGTAATTAATCTGTAAAGTATACCTAAGATGAAGCAAAACATATTTATTGCTTTATATATCATCTTTTCATGAACTATTCAATGAAAAAGGTTCATTATTCTAAAATTATCCAATCCTCATGAAAAATAAATATATTCCGCAATTAAAATTTAACTAGTTTCGCCATTCTGTCGTTTATTTTGGAAATTCTGAAAATTACCCTGGCCCCCCCTCAATTTTCATTGACCCTCCTTTGCACCCCCAAGAATAAAAGTCTAGTTACGTCCCTGTCTCTAGAAGTTTTCTTTCATTCGCTGGAGACGCACTACCCTCCGTTGCTTCGATCGAGGGTATCACTACTTGTGCGATTTCATGGTGCGTAACTAATCGGAAATTAGCCTCACTCGTGATCTATTCAAAACTAGTTTTCCGAAGAATGCGAACGACGGTAAGATATTTTTTCTCGGTCACGTGTTCTGATTAGGTTCTCTGTGAAAACCATGTTCCCTGGCTTGTGTGAACAGATTCCTCGAGACCGGAAGTATCTCTCCCCCCCTGCCCCTCTCCCCCTCCCTCTCACCCGTCCCTCTCCCCCCATCTCCATCTCTCTCCCCCTCGCCCTCTCCCTCCTCCCCCTCTCCCTCTCTCCACTTCTCTTCCAACCCTCTCCCTCTCTCCACTTCTCTCCCTCCCCCTCTTTCTCCCTCCCCCTCTCCCCTCCTCTCCCCCTCCCCCTCCTCTCCCCCCTCCCTCTCTTTCTCTCTCTCTTCCTCCCTCTCTTTCTCCCTCCCTCTTTCTCTCTCCCTCTATCCCACTCTCCTTCTATACCTCTATCTCCCTCTATACCTCTCTCTCCCTCCCTCCCTTCCCCTCCATCTCTCCCTCTATCCTTCTCAACCTCGATCCCTCTCCTCCCTCAATCTCTCTCTCTCTCCCCCCTCCCTCTATCTCTCTCTCTCCCCCTCCCTCTGTCCCTCTCTCTCCCCCTCCCTCTCTCCCTCTCTCTCCCCCTCCCTCTATCCCTCTCTCTCCTTCTCCCTCCCTCTCTCCCCCTCCCTCCCTCTCCTTCTTAGGGAGACTTCTTTCTTTCCTATTTTGAAACACTTTATCTTTGACGTCATCGCCGCCATTGTGTCGAACTTGACGCTGGACTCACTCGCAAATCCAGAATTAGCCAGCGGGACGCTGGACTTTTGACAGCTTAGGTGAGGTGCAAACAATCTTTTCTGCATGGCGAGCCACATTCGTAGTTTTGAATGCTTCGGAAGGCCGTATTTAAACTCACGAGAGCTTCGGCGGACCGGACTAGTAGTTACTTAGAGATTCTGTAGTCTCGTAGCTGCGGAAATCGAATCTAAATATTTCGCTAGCGTCAAAACTTCACCTGAGAAGTTTTTGGGACAATGGCGGATACAAAGGGATGATAGGGTAATTATCACTCTCCTAGGGAAGATGATCAGTCTTAATTAAAAAATATCTTCGTTATTTTATTTTATATTATAGGCATTCTAGAAATATTTTGCAAATATCTAATCAGTGGATAATATACGCTGTGTATGTATTATAATGAGACGGTATTATTTTCTATATATAGGTATCGGTAAATATATTTGTTTTCTTATTAACCCCCTAAACTATGCACCTAGATTCACCCTGTTTCGAGACCATAATTTTACTGAAAAATATGAAAGTATCCATGTTAATTTTAGCTATCACTTTATAATCATAGCTTCGCTGGCTGCGTAGTGTGCCGCAGGTAGCCGATCCCTTTCTTAGAAGACCCAAAAATGTCGCTCTCTAGGATGTCCAAGTCGTCCGACTGCTTTTTCCTTTCGACTTGATATCTTTCTTGTTTTGGTGCAAACAGTATGGCGAACACCTTCCCTTTTTCTTTTTCTGACTATGGTCGGCTGACTCTTGCGTTGCCTCGCGCTACAAATGTGGCAAAAATTCTGAACTGTAAACCTTGGAAATAATTGATGGATATTTTACCATTCTTCTTCCTTTTTATTATAATTGAAACAAGAATATCAACTTCTATTTATCTTCGTTTCAATCTCCTATGTTAACGAAATAAAAATGAATAATTTAAAACCATGGAAATAGTGGCGAAATACACGAGTCGAATGTGATTTTGTGCGTGTACTTGCTATCTGGTCGCGGTCACGTGCTCATTTCCTTCCTCGCGACACGTGTTGGAACGCCATGGATTTTTGTGCCGAGATAGGCGCGCTCAGATGTCAAATTCACATGGTTTATGAGCGTCATAAAATTACTCCACAATCGCAACTTTGTAATGGGCTCAAATCTGGTTCGCAAATGTCCTTATCGTTTGCTGCAGCTTTCATCCACTTCGATTTGCGTGGACCGATGGCTTGTAAAATTTAATTCGCCAGAACAATTAGTTCATTTTGCAGCGATAATCGTTACGCTTCGACTGGCCTCGACAACCTCCTTAAAATCAAATTTAAAAAATCACTTGAAGAATCGAGTTTGCGATATTCGAAGGGTACATACTCAGATCGCCATAATCGATAATTTCACAGCAGGTGGTGCTTCATCTGGGGAAGTAATAACTCATTGTAAGACTCGTTCGGTTTCGAAGCCAAGGCCCCAATTATGGGGCAACATCTAAGCCAATGGGAATGTTTTTTCAGTTAATGTATTCTAGCGCACAAACGAGAATTTTTTAATTCTTTGGACTGGCTAAGAGTTCTTTCTGCCAAGCGTAAAGGCGATATTCTTCTTAGCATTTTTCATTTATAAATTACATAGCAAATGAAAGAGCGCAATGTTACGGTAAAACCTTCTGGAATTTTAATTTCTAGTTGCGTGTGTGAACCGGGCTGTAACTAGCTATTTTAGCACGCAGGGCAAACTACCAAATATGCGCCCCCTCCATAAAAAATTCTCTAATACCTATATGGATTTAGGGTGACAAATAATAAAAATAAACTATAAATGATATAATTTCTTACTATAATAATTTTAATACATAATTATAAGTATGATTACATACATAATTTTAATACATAAAGTATAAATATTTGGATATTAAAGAGTTATTCAATGTGATTTAATGCAACAAACTCATCGTCGAAATTTATAGTTTCTGCTATGCGTAATGTTTGGAACAAGTATAGTAGTGAAATATCCCGTCCTTGTGACATGCACAACTTGCCTTTAACAATTTTTGCGCCCCTTCTTTAATTACGCCCGGGGCAGATGCCCCGCCCTAGTTCACGGCGCTGTGTGTGAATATACATGTGGACTGTCTTCGCTTAATTTTTACTCTAGATAAAAGCAAAATTACTTCGACATTCATACCTCTGGATCCATTCTAACAACTTAATGTTATACGTTTTTGGGCGATATAAAGAGAGAGATCATTACTTTTTAATGGGACTTTTTTCACTCGTCTAATTTTTCTCGTAAAAACATTTTGCCAAGAATGGACAGTGATTCAAGACAATGATGTCTTATATTGAGTTGTGATAAACTATTTCAAACTGTAGCTGAAATGTTGTCACGGCTGTTGCCGTAGTTTCATTTTTATAACAAATGCTATGATGTGTGTAATTCGATAAGATGGAAGTTATAAAATATTCCGCATTATGGCGCTCGGAGGTACTCGGAGTATTTTACAAACATTTTTTGTTTAAACGAAATAATCTTAATGATCCATCAAGTTATAAAATACTTTTACAGTGGCACATCATAGTCTGTATTAAACTTTGATTATTTTTTATATATTTTATTATATTCAAACCGATGAAATTTTGTCTAGGTTTATGGGATGAAATAAGATTTTTAAGCAATTTAAGAAAAACTTTTAATCCAGCTGTATCATTCTGATACCTTAGTTACCACGATTTTTAAAACTTTTCGAGTTTAAAGTTTCTATACTGCTATAATGTTTGAAAACTAATGATTTCTGTTGTATTTTTTCCAGGTAAGTCTCACCACGTTTCATTGCCTCCATTATCTTCGTGCCTGTTTCCGTGAGTACATTCTTGCTAAATGTCCACATATGCCTATTATAGTGAATGTGTTATTATATCCACCAAACGTTTGCTATTACCGCACTTTCTTCAGCCTGCAACTATTATACCCAATATTTTTGTGTAGATATATTTGCGCTATGCATAATTTTTTTAGTTCAAGTGCGAAATAATTCTCTCTTAGACGATGAAGTTTTAATCTTTAGTTTCATTTCCGTTTTTTTTTTGTTTTAATTGGGTAACTGCATTCTTACTTAGCGTAACTCTCGAAAAAACGGTGTGAGCACGTCTTGTCAGTTATGACGACGTGCTTACGGCAGGGCGAGCCGTAGGATCGTCGCAATAAAGTTACATAATTCGATTAGCATTCGATTGGTGGAAAATTTCCCTTTTTTTGGAAGTTCGCATCTTCGCTGTGTTTTGTTTCTAGGAAGTAATTGTTTGCTCCTTAATGACGTTAGTTTAATTTATCGGAATAGTTGAATCGTACTCGTCACTGGATCCTTTTTACCCGCTATCATGTGACCGTTAATGGGTTATAGTGTGAAGATAATTTTATAAGGATAAAACAGTTCAAGTCTGCATTGTTATAGACGTAAGTAGTCGAGTTTGTCTGTTATCTTGTCTTGTTGTTTTTTATTTCTCTCTTGCCTCCCGGTTTGAAATAATACATCATATTTTCCCATTTTACACCAAGTCTTATTGTTAGCTGAATGTTTGCTCTTCAGTTATCGCATGTGAGTAAGATATCGACTGAATAATACCACACGCTAAAAAGGTGTGATGTGATGACATTCCTTAAGGATGAGGATGTTTTTGGTCCCATTTTCACTTTAATGACTTTTGATACGAGAATATCTTCGCGGAAAAGTCACATAGCTTATCTTGAAATTCCATGTTATTAAGCGTTCTTGGGCGGCGAAGCGATAGTAATGGAATGCCTTATTCCATCCGTCCGTCTGTCTCGACTTTCATCTCCTGAATCGTCGGACAGGTTTTGATTAAATTAAATGAGTGATCCTTATTAAAATTTATCGTCTATTTGTGATTTTGAACTGCATCCGTCAATTAGAACTTCCACTTTACATTAGCATTTAAATAAACGTATACTCTTATCTCGCTAAATGGCATCGTCAAGCAACAATTAAATACCATATTTTTCTCTTCCAAGCTCTTATATGATTTGTGAGATGTCGATTAATAAATTTATTTGGTTAGAGCATAATATTTGTCACAAAAAAGTCCGTTAGACCACACAATTAAGACATATCGGAGATGAATATCCGAGAACCGCCCAAAATGTTGATACCGTTTTGTAAGTGAATCCCATGAAGAACGCCTTAGAAATCTACGTGTATTCCATTTATGGAGTATACTTTTCCTTATTGTTAAAATCTGCACAAACATTGGGCAGTTGACTAAATTGAAATTCTATTGAGAATTGCAATAGGAAAATCAAGTCAACAGACCTAGACTCCATAGAATGTATTTGAATATAAATACGTATAAATAACATTCTAACAACAGCATGGGTGAAACATCGCACTGGGGGAAACATCTGCTGAGTGAAAAGTCCAAGGGTGAAACTTCATTGGGTTAAACGTCACGTGGTTAAACTACTTTTGGTGAAACGTCATGGAACCGTTGTAAATATTGTTTAATTCTCTTCTATTTTCTCTTGCGCAACGTTATTGCTACCATAAACCTATATCTGTGCACATAAAGTTGAATTAAACAGCTTTCTCAAGAATAAAATTACCTGTCTTTATTTTGTCATTTTTATCTTGTAAAATAGGTAACTCTAATTGAGGTGCACCTTGCTTCTCGATTTGATAGCATATGTACAGGTTAATTTTTGTTTAATAAAATGCACTGTGTTAAGAAGTTGATTTAAAATAGGCGCTTTACTATCACGAAGGTCAAGGCATAGTTTCACTGCATGGGAAACAGTAACTTACGGATTCTCGTGTAGAAATTGTTAAAACTTTGGAGGCAGTCTTCTACCAAGAAGGGCGTAACATCCACGATGCGATATTTCCTATGAAATATCAGAAGAACGTGCACCCTTTAGCGATTAAGTGCCGCCTTTTGCCATTTGCATAACCTCCGTAGACAACCATCCATTGCCTCTTTGTTTTATTTTAGGTGCGCGGTCGAAAATCTGACTGGACCGGTTTCCAACATCCCGAACTCGAAAATTCTGCGATTGGTTATTAAACTGAGTAGTCGGAGAAGGATTTTGTTTGATTTAAATTATGGCTTGCGTTCTAAAATGGAATTCCCTCGTCACATTCGTGACTGCTGTTTGTTTTCGCAGCCAATCTGCTAATGAGACAATGTTGCTGCCATGTTTTGCATTTTGGCGGTATT
Organism: Tanypteryx hageni; assembly: GCA_028673005.1. Taxonomy (NCBI): domain Eukaryota; kingdom Metazoa; phylum Arthropoda; class Insecta; order Odonata; family Petaluridae; genus Tanypteryx; species Tanypteryx hageni. The sequence goes on from CM054114.1 coordinate 151,953,550, forward strand.
TGATGTGTCGCTGCAGGGTCCTCGAAAGTCATTGCTAAAAATTAGTTCCTGTGTCATCAGGTTAGATGTTCTTCGAATTTGTGGTCATTATCATATTGCAACGTTGCCGGATTTCTAAATGAGACCATCAGTCGGGATATTTCGTTTCCTTTTGTTTTGGGCATCCCATTTGTAACGTACGTTGTATTTCAAAAGCCAACAGAATCCGTTCAAATGTTTTTTCCATCATTATAAAGAATCGTCGGAATCTTTGTTTCTTGATATTGATGTTAGAATTTTATTGCTGACAGACATTTTAACGAAGGATGCTTGATTTTGTTCCTTAAAGGTTTCTCGCTTGATATATGTGAAAATTCGCAATTGAAGACTTGTGTACAGAAGATGTTCAATTTTCCTCCATGGTGTTCTCAGGTCGGTGAGTGCGGGAGTCATGTAAACCTCAATCTCTAGAGATAACAGTCGGTGAATGGTGATAACCGCTTGGTATTTAAAAAAATGGCACGTGATTTAAGTCAATTTCTTTTGGTAAAGAAGTTGCGAATATCGTTTAAATATTCACTCTACTTCTTTAGTTAATATTTTGTTATAAACTTAACTGTACCCTTAGTGTAACATTCTCGGCTCCGTCATTTTCGCTTTCTCAAAATTTGGAATTATATTCTCGGACTTTTTTCTGTTGACTCTTAGAGGAAACCTTGGGAGGTCAATTAGCTTTCTGGGAATGTGTTTGACTTTAGGGCGTTGCCTCCGCGGAGCTTAAGTAAAGAAACATGTTCAGCGGAAATTTCTTATAATAACGGATTTCGCAAGTCTTGCCGAATCTAGCAAAAGGCGGTTAATAAGGTTTTTTTTAAAATTACCTGCAGGTTTTATTTAATTTCATTCTCGTTCAGTGTTTGATGAACCTCGTGTTGACGTAATCCGTCTCATCTCACTCCCGAATTGAATCAGCAAGATACAGTTAAACCTCGATTTTGCGCCGCCGTTTGTACATCACAGACATTGGCATTAAAGCTAGGGTGGCGATAAATCGAGATATATGCTTGCTCTATGCAGCCAGAAGACGGAAGTTCTTTTCACAACGATCCATGGGCGGTATGCGGTGGTGGCACTATATAGGGGGAGGGGGGCGCTAAATCGGGGTTTGGCTGTGTTCAGTGCCGGTACACTGTGGGTTTAGTATGCGCAAAATATTATTTTAACATCGTCTCGCCCATCTGCTACACCCAAGTTTGAGTGATTACGACTGCCAGAGAATGCCTCTCCATTTGAAAAACCGAAATAACGCCGTTTCCTCTTTCAAAATTACAAAATACCACCTATTCCTTATAGAATTAGTCTGTAGTGATGTTTCCGTTGTTGACACGCCTCTAAATTCGAATCTGTCTATTATTATTTCACTCAGTATCCAAATTAGTTCAAGCTAACGTACTGATCATGTAATTGAAGAATTTCTCTATTTTGCAATGTAAACACGTAGATACATACTTCAAAGCCATTTCATTTTTTCAGCTACAGTTTAAATATTTTTTGCCAACCACGTAACGAATTGCTTATATAACTGGCTACGAATAGTTATCCATCCAAAACAGAATCGCAGTTTTATTTAATAAATTTCTTTTAATCGATAATGTTCTCGCGTATGCCATCGCGTCACTCATTGCAAAATCGTTGGAGAAGTCAAGATATCCGTTATTTTCACCGTCGGGGGAACTTTTGGAGTTCAGATGTTCCACTGACGTCCCAGGAAAGTGGATTGGTATGGAGCGTGTGACTTGATTTCGCATCTGCTTCGACGATGTACTTGGTACTCCGCCATAAACTGGGCCGAACTTTCCCCAATTCCTGCATTTCGGTTCGATGTTTCCTGTGTTCGGCAGTTTCTCCCTCGCGATCATTAAGTTATCGCGAGACCGCGTTAAGTTAGTATTAAAAATACGCGCAAGGAAATTTCTATGAATGTGCCAAGTCGAGCCTTTTTTTAGTCTTCCTTTCTTCCGTAATTTAATTTTTATTGATCTGCGAGTGCTGGAGCGAAATCTCTCGCGACATCCGTAGCTTGACGTCACACAGTGCTTTTTTTCATTTTGGATTGTTTAGATTTTTAGCCTACTTTCCAGAATTGAAATAGGCTCATAGTTTCGTCGCTGTGCCTGTCCGTATGCCCGTCTGTCTGTCCCCCTATTTACTTTTGAATCAATAGATCGATTTTCATGGTATTTGGTGAAAATCTCTCGCTACTTGGGCCGAGCTCCCGAGGATAGTGTTTGTTGCAAAGATTTAAAGTCCCGGGTTTGGTTCCAGGAACTATCCTTCCCATTTGATTTGCGTTGGAAATCTGAAATCCATCGCGCAGTGCAATTTTCTCTTGCGCATCAAAATACCTTAGAATTCTAATATCGGTGCGAAAGTACTATTCTCAGAGGAAAGGAATGGAGATTCTAATTTTTATCGTAGAATGTTGCTTAACGATTGTATTTCTTCGAATTTTGCGTAAATATCGTTACCGTTGTTGCAGTTTTTATCACCCGTTACGAGTGTTGCCGTCGCAATGACCCTTGTTGGACTCGGATTCGGTATAATGTAGTTACTACTACCACTATCTAGTACATACACGCGTTATTTGTGCCACACAAATAAGCGCGATCAATTTAGCTTTCCGTTCGAATGTATTTGTAATAATTTATAACGCTAAATTATAAAATTGGGGAACATATATCCGCGGCAGTGGCGTAGCGGACACCTACGCGCGGCGGGGGGCCCCATGGCCAAAGCGGGCCCATATATTTTACGTGAGGCCATTCAATTTTTTTTCCGGAACTTCAATTTTGTTTTGGCGTGGGGAGGGGGGCATATATTTTCCAGTGCGCCACTGATCCGCGGTGATTTTAAAGCAAATTAAAGTCAATATAAGTATTAAATAAATGGAAAGCAGGCATCATAAATTCCGTTTGGATCATCTTGTTATATGCCTGTTAATATTTATTTTACTCGTACTAAGTACTTCTCCGGCCGTATGCACAACAGTTTGTGAAATCCCAATTTTATTTACATCATTGTAGCTTTCAAGTCAGCTTCATCGATTTGTAATTCATGTATAATTTTTTAAACAGTAGTGGTGACAAGATTGTTATGTCTCGTCTTTAAAAATAATCGGCACATAATTTCTTTTAAACTCGAGGGTCCTAAAAAGATCTGACATTTAAGCTATTTCGTTTACCTTGTCTATGTAGTATTTTCGTTGTTATTTCTCGCACGAGTCTCTTAATTCCCAGAATTTCTCCCATATCTTAAATCCTTTCTATTCCATCCCTGCTGTGTTAGTATTTTTGGCGAGTATTTGATGAAGATGGCAAAAATTATATTTTAAGAACGTTATAATATGCTGTGGAACTCGCACCGATTTGCGTCTGAAGAAATTCTAATGATGCGTTAACGCGTCATGAAACCTGTGGAAAGGTTAAAGAATCCGTCACGATATCGCAGAAAATAAACTTGCTTGGAAACGTTAGTTGTAGATCCGGGCGAGCGTAATTATAAAATCTGAATAATTCAATCCTTTGCTTTCAAGGTCATTGGTGAGCAACCTACCGCATGGGGCCTCCGAGAGTGTTTTATACCGCCCGCGAAGCAATGATGAAAAACAGCATCGTAAAATGTAACGAGCAAATTCATCTATTTAAATGAGATTATCATAATAAAACGTTTAATATTGAAAATTTTAACTTTAAAGAACTGATTTAGACTTCATTTTCGCTTGTGTTACCTCAGAATCCATTGGTAACTTAAGATTTAAACTCTAATCAGACCCACCAAAGCATCGGCAACGCTTCGGACCGCCGAAGGATTTGCACAACCACTAATGCGGCCCGACATGCATATAAAGTTGCCCGCCCTTGCCTTCAAGGTGGCATTTTAGCGAAACATCTCATTAAATCAAGACCCGCCATTTTTAGTGCTTTTCGTCCAAGCTGGAAAGCACTATTATCTTCGTGATGTCCGTACGCATATATCAGGGAAGAATTGGCATGACCGATTTCAGCTAAATTTGGTACATATAGTATTCATATAAATTAATGACCAAAGTGGCATATTTGGACCGAATCGACTAATCAGGAGTGCCACAATTACAAAGTGAAACTTTTCGGTAATTATGATTTTGGAAGGAATTGGCTGAACCGATTCTAATGAAATTTTGCAGGAAGGAGGAGTGTAACATATAAAAACAAAATCAAGATGTTTAGTATACATATATAGGCAGGGCTGCCACAATACAAGAAATAAAAAAAACATTCTTTTTATACATTCTCTCCCCTCCCCCCTCTCTCTCCCCCCTCTCTCCCTCCCCCACTCCCTCTCTCTCTCCCTCTCTCTTTCTCCCTTCTCTCTCTCTCTTCCTCCTCTCACCCTCTCTCCCTCCCTCTCTCCCCCTTTCCCTCCCGCCCTCCCTCTCTCTCCCTCTATCTCCCTCTCTCCCTCCCTCCCTCCGTACACGACCTCTCTTTTTCTGCCGAAATTCCTCAAAACGCGCTAAAAACAACTAGGCCATAAAGGGGAAGAGATGGAGGACGTGTCCTGGGAATTCCACGACCCTAAGGAATGAATTAACTGTTTTTTCGACCTTCCCTTTTTGGAAGAACCTCCCTCTCTCTCCCCGCGCATCACGATTTCTCCACCTCCCACGTATTCCTTACGGTTGTCTTTTTGAGGATACTCCACTTCCTCCTCTCTCCCCTTCCTAGGTTAGGTGGAAGAGGGGCCTACTTATCCTCAATATCAGCAATAAAGACTTTCTTTCTTTGTTTCCCTCCCCTTCTTCTTCCCTCCCCTTCCTCTCTCCCCTTCTCCCCCTTCCTCTCTCCCCTTTCTACTCCCTCCCCTTCCTCCTCCCTCTCCTTCCTCCTCCCTCTCCTTCCTCCTCCCTCCCCTTCCTCTCTCCCCTTCCTCTTCCTTCCCCTTCCTCCTCCCTCCCCTTCCGCCCCTCCCCCTCCCTTCGCCACCTTCCTCTTCCACCCCCTCTCCATCCGCCCCCTTCCGCCTCCTCCTCTGCCCTCCCCCTCCCGTTCTGCTCCCCTCCCGTTCCGCCCCCCCCTCCCTCCCCTTCCTCCCCCTTCGCCGCCTTGCTCTTCCGCCCCCTCTCCATCCGCCCCTTCCGCCTCCTCCCCTTCCGCCTCCTCCCCTTCCGCCTTCCTCCCCCTTCCGCCTCCCTCCCCCTCCGTCTCCCTCCCCCTCCGTCTCCCTCCCCCTCCGCCTCCCTCCCCTTCCGCCTCCCTCCCACTTCCTCCCCCCTTTTTCCTCCTCCCCACATTCCTCCTCCCCCACGCCCTCCCCCACGTCCCCCCTTCCTCATCCTTCCCATCCTCCTCCCTCCCCTTCCTCCTCTCTCCCCTTCTTTCTCCCTTCTCGTTCCCGTATCATCCTGAGCATCTTCTTTTCCCCGCTCTTCCTGGGAGGGGGAGGAGGGCGTACGGGGTGGTTGAGGGAGAATAAGTGGCACCCTCTCCCGTTGCAGTCCTCTGACTCATTACGTTCCACGCCTTTTTTAGGCGGGCTGCTTTCTTGTGGTTCCCTAAAGCAGTGGTGCGCAACCCGTGGGTCGCGGAAGTCTTTCTGGAGTTTGCCAAAAATTATTAACTTTGACAAAAATTCAACTAATATGAACTTAGGCTCTCACTGGAATAAAAACAAAACACCGGTCCGAGCTAATTGTGGAGACAGATCTTAGAGTGGCAGTTGCAACTATAAATCTGAATATGGAAATCATAATATTCAAGATCCAAGCTCAAGTTTCTGACTAAACTTTGCCTTTCCTTTTTTTCTTTGTGTAATTTTAAAGAAGCAGTATAGGACTCATTAGATAATTCATCATCATCATCTTGCTGCTGTCCCAATACAGGTTTTACCTGAATCGCTGCCTCCATCTCCCTCTCTCTCCCCGGAAGCCTCTTTTATACCTCTATAAGTACTATATTCCTGCTTTAAATTCTCTAATATTCCTATTCTTTTTCTCCCTCTTCTTCCGTTAAATTTGCCTTCTGAGATTGTCATTTGTAAAAACTTCTCAATATCTGCCCTATGTAATTTTCTTTTCTTTTCCTGATTGTTTTTATTGGCGTACTTTCTTCTCCAACCATTTCGAATGGTTCTTCGTTTCTGTCCCTCTCTGTCCATTTCACTTACATCATCCTGCTCCATACCCACATCTCAAATCTTTCTAAATATTTTTCCTCTTTACCGTCCACGTCTCTGCGCCATAGAGACCTATGCTTTATATCTAGCATTTCGCTTATTTCTTCCTTTTTTTAAATTTATTTTCTTGCTTGTGAGAAGTTCCTTCTTCTCTTTAAAACTCAGTATGTACAAATATACTTATATATTAGTTCTATTCTTATAAAATAGTGTAATAAAAATATTATATTTGTACTCATATGAAAAGTTTTGTTATGTTATTTCGTATAACAAGTTTTAAAAAACACTTCCTTTAATCACAAAAATCAGTGTTATAGATTAAATTTAGGTATGATAGCAAGCAAGAAATTTTCAAATTATTTCTGGGGTCGCGACATGAGTGCAATAAAATATGGGGTCGTGGTTGAAAAAAAGTTGCGCTCTGCAGCCTTAAAGGACAGTGACTTAGCCTTTCCCGTGCGTTGACTCGTTTGATTAAATTTTTTTGCCTCGCTATTGTGGCTGTCGGTTTAGCGAAAAAAGGAGGTCTCTCGAGATTCCGCATTATAGCGATTTAACTGTAGCTCGACAAATATCAGAAGCACTGTTTGGTGATGCTTGGGGATTGCTTCTTCGGAATTTAAATTGAAAATCGAACTTAATTGAGTACTAATTTCTAGTGCATTTTTGGAAACAAAATGGCTTTTGTATTCGGTTTGTCCGTCCGTCCGTCTGTTTGGGCATTAGTTCTGGAATCCTGCAACTTAAAGAAACGAAATTATCAGTGTAGATTGGTCAACATGAGGGCTAGGCCTGGCATTGGTGTATCTTGAATTAGCTGCTGCTGGTGATTAATCTTTTTTCTTCCAAGCCCTTAAGTTCATTTCTACACCCCTCCATAGGAATGTCACGAAATCGGTGCAGGGCATTTTAAATTTGCATTTTTAAATTAGTTGAAATTAAGACAGAAGCTCGGGACATAAACAGTTCTATTGTCGAAATACTGAGGTTTGTATTTATTGGAAACAATTCAAATATATGTCGAATTGGAGAGAACAATTACTTTTAATCCCAAGGAAATGGAAGTGTTGACGGTTTCTGACAGTGGGAAATATCAACTGCCATGGCAATGAGTCTACTGCTTTTAAATTGGAAACATATTATTACATGGAATCGATATCAAAGGGAATTAAAGGGAATTCGTGGACTATTTTATGAGGCTGCCGATCTCAACTAAAGGTGTAATCCTAGGTTGACGTCATTATCCCAAAACAAGAAAAAACTTGTTTGTAGGCTGGTTTCCAAAGTAAACAGCCTTTTGAAATGGTCGTGTCTGTGTGTCCACCACTAACAACTTTTGCACCAATGGACCGATTTTCATGAAACTTGGTATGAGGCTCGTGCTGCCGGGGCCCACCTCCGGGCTGTTTTATTTGGCGAAGATGGAAGTCCCGAGTTCGAATCCAGGAACTCATAGGAACTCTCAAATCCATCGTACTTTAAAATATCTTAAAATTGTGATATCGGAGCGAGGTTTGTATTGATTCAAGGGGAAAAGAATGTAGATTCTTACCTCGTTTGCTTCCTTCGCTTTTTCATTGATTTTTGGCGGGTTTTGGTAATTATAAGGTAATGCTTTATATCAACTGAAAGTGGTGGAAATCCCGCCAGTGAAAATTTAAAGGAATTTTCCTTTGCTCGCCTGTCAGTGTCGCCCGTAAATTTCATCGCTAATTATTTCCCTATTCTTTTTTATATTAAGGATTAGTGGCCCAGGTGGAAATAATTGACCACTTTACGTCAAACGCCTTAACAACCGTAGCGGCGGGCATGTACGACCTTGCAGGCAAGATTCTGATCCGCCGTGTTTATATTTATACTGGAGGTAAACTGTTCCTCCATTTCCTTTTTTGCGTGGTACTTATAAGTACGTGTGTCCTTTTTTCGTTTCGTCTCAAATAACTATCATTATTTCTTTACCAGTCATTTTTTTAGCGTGGCGTTCTTTGTACGTATTGGCCTGTATGTTTACGTATTTACCACTCGTTCGAAAAAAGTAATGTCGTGGCATACACATTTTATTTTGGACTGGGAGGTGAGGCTGATTAAGTGCTGCTGAAGTAGCAATAGTTTTCGGTTCACCGCAACTGTCGTCGTAGATATTTTCCTTGGGCGTCGCCGCCGTTCCTCACTTTTCGCCCAGCTGTGTTCCACCCCCGCGATGGGCCGATTCGGGGCACATCTGGCAGCGTTGCACAATTGCCGAAAACAAATGGGACGCCCTACAATTCGCCCACGGGGCGTGAATGTACGGCCCCTGTCGAGAACTCGATGTTCTCTTGCGCTGCGCCCACTGACGTTCGGACCTCCTTGGCCCGCTTCGAGGCGCCATGGCCGGCGGCAGCCACGTTAGTCATAGTCATAAACTCTCGTGGAAAATCGTTTTCTTCCTTTAAAAATCATGTGGTTATTCTCCCGTCTGTGGATAAATTATTTTGTTTTCGATGTCTCAATCGTTTACGTTTAGGTTACATCCAAACGTGACGCACGCGTCTATTTAGAGGTGCTGAACAGAATTCCCAACATGGAGATATAGCGTAAAGATCAGAACTCTCGATCCTGGTTACCTAAATTTCCTGAATAAATGCTCGCAGCCGTTTGTAATTTTGGATTTATGTTACGTTTAGTGAACAGGGAGGGTCACCATCCTGCTGTCCGCGAAATCACGATGAAATATCGAGCCAATAAATTAAATATGGGTAAACATATTTTTTAAATTTGAATTTTGGCCTCAAATCTTTTTTTTCTGGTGAAGTTTTGGTCGTAATAAATTGCTTCGATTTTCACGTATATGGTATCACAGAATCTCGACGTAACATCCGACAGAAACGTTTGTCCGGTCCACCGACTCGCTCCCAAACGAAGAATGTGGCGTGCCATGCAGAAGAAGTCATTGATCCCATTTTCAGTTTCTAGCTCCAAAACACGTTCAGACTAACTATGCAATTTTGACCAGTTATTGTAGAAAGGATTTTAAAAAGTATTATATTCCTATTGCAGTTGAAATATATTTGTAAGAAAAAATATTTTCTCTCTCAATTCACTCTTATTTTTTTAAAATATTCTGGTCACTTTGGTTCGTTATTTAAGGGAAAAAAACTGCGAATGTGTAAGGCATCGTTTAAATTTGTATTTTTATTATGTTTAGGTCATTTTTATTTTGAAAACTTCAAGAACGATTAATTGCTTGATTTCTTGGTATAAAACATGGCCTTTCGGTGGTTCCTATGTTCGCTTCGATAAAATATAGAAAAATGCATTATTGGAAATTGACACCAAAAGTCTTTGTTAAAGAGTATAAACTTTCAATATCTCCAAACGGCGATTCACCGGCACTTTCGTGTTTTTTTTTTTGCTGCCAAGCAGTCCGTTCGAATGTGCTTCGCCGCAGATATTTATGCTTTTGTCCCAGAAGTGGGTGTTTACTCTTGTCACATCCGTTTTTTTTTAATATTTGCTTTAATATATGATGAATTTAAAAGTGTTGTAATAAACGTCTTAGGAAATGTAATTTTCTACAATGTTCGTTCAAAACATTTTCCCATATAATGCATTTTTTATGAGATATTTTATAAAGTAATTTTTTAGCTGCCACCACCTATTGGCAACTATTGTAAACACTTTACGCTCCTTTTTATTTTCTTAATTGTTGGAGCTTCGTGGCTATATCCAATATCAGAAGGCTATGGTTTGAGTATATTTTTGTTCTTTGTAAAGTCTTTAAATTTTTCTCACAGTTCCTTAAAATATTTGTTAACATTTAACCTATTTGGAATTTTTAGATATATTACAGGTATGGAGAAAGTCATGTGGTGGCCACATCAAATTTTTTTAAAGTGGCAGTGGTTTCCAAATTGTGGAGCGCGCCCCCTGTGGACGGAGGGTGATGGTCAGGTCGATAGATTTGAGATATATTTACTGTCCGTTTAACCATTCTAAAATTGAGGCCTACAATATGCAACCGTCAAATTCCAGCCCTCAAGTGGCTAGGACGTATCCTTTTCGTCCATATTTTTTCTTAAGATGGCACTAATGGCAATTGTATGTCCAATAGTTATTGTTTACTGTGATTTAACATGCTATACAGGTGGGGCGCTAGCATAGTTTTCTTAAGTGAGGGGGACATTATAATGTTTGGAAACCGCTGCCTTACTGGATCTGAAGATTTCGTTTGATACTCATGCATCGCCGGAATTAATCTCCTTGCCTCCCCCGTTTATCGTTCGTTGTTTCGGGACGTTAATGGTATGATCGTCGGCGCTGGCAGTGAGAGCCTTGTTTACTTCTAGTCACTTAACGCCTGCATTGCCTCTTCATCTGAGACACTTATTCTTGACGCTTTGTTAGCGGACCGCTCTTGCGAAATCTTTTATGGCTGTATATTTGCCGTATGGTGCGGTTCGCTGCCTTTTGTGTGTATAACCATAGGAAATTTTTTCAAAGAATTTAGTGAATTAAAGTGAAGTACGAAAAATACCGAACCAAAGTGGCGAATTTGAATCTGCTGGCTAATAGATGGCGTTTAAATCTCCGTAGGAAAGCAAACGTAATAATTAGCGTCTCCCTCTATCTTCCTCTTTACGCTTCACTAATTCGAAAACTTTGCTCAAGCTATTCAGCGCTTTTTTCCAAATTTACGACCTCAAAGTTTGAGTTTGTGTCACCTGTATGTGTTGGTATTCAAACAGCGAAGAAGGGGTTTGTCCGCTAATGGCTTGGGAGTATTAATTTCTAAGTTTTGGCTTAAATATTCCTGTGTTTTTTCTCTGAATATTTCTTGGTCTCTTTTTTATCATAAACCATTTAAACAATAAACAGTAAGAGTATATAGGATTGAACGGGTTCTTGAGAATGTATTCTAATATTTGTATCATAGTTTTGTCTCCAAATCGAATCATTTCTGATTTATTCTGGAGACGAGCGAAGTGTAGTGGGTTAGATTTCGTTGGGATTGCATAAACGAAAAAGAAAACTTCAGCGGAATTTTTGAGATTTCAAACTGCTCGATACAATTTTCTCATGGGGCCTTTTTATGTTGATCACTTGTAAAAATTCGAATTTTCATTTTCAAAATTTCTAAATTTTAATATGCTTGTATAAAGTGCTTGCATTCTGCAAGCATTTCATCTCACCTTCAAAAACATTAATTTTTCATAGTGATATTTCCTTATTAGAAATGTTTTTTTTAATTCAAAATATTTCGCCTCTGTACCAATTTTAGTTCATTCCTTATGGAAAAATATTGGAGCAAAACACGTAAAATTTACAATTTTAAGAATATTATACTTTTTCCATTCTGGGGTACTAATGCCACACCTTTGTGCAAAATTTTAAAGTTACAGCAACATTCGTTGCGTTATTTACGAGAAGGAGTACATTTGAATGTGGAATATTAATCATTCGGATATTAAAATTAGGTACTTAAAATCATCGTAGAAGTTCAAAACTTGAAACAGCGAACGCCTAAAAGGATAAAAGTTTGTTTTCTTGCCATCCAAAGAAAGTCAAGGTCTATTTATGTTCATTTTTTATTTCACAAAAACCTTTCCCGTTGAATTTCAACGGGCATCTCCCGAGTAACATCTATAATAATATAGCTGCTTGTGCCTCACTCACTCACTGACTGACACATAGCTCTAAGGTACTTCTAGAAGAGATAAAAATCAGAAATTTGGTATGTTGCTAGGTCGAGTGACACAACCGACGAGAAAAATCGAAAATCACAAAAAAGTTAATATTTAAGAGGTCTTTTAACCCCAATGTTTCATTTCATTAGACCATAAGAAAAGCATGGGATTCAGTGTAAGGCTTTCTTAAATTGCATTTTTAAATTACTTTAATTTGAGATACGAACTCAAAAAAATGACAGTTGTCTATCGGATAGAACGAGGATCTTAATTTTTGAACGCAGAATTCAAATACCTACCGAATTAGCGTAAATATCGGCTTTTAAACGAAAATAAGAGTGAATTTCTGCCTCTTTTCAACAATGAAAATCTTTAAATACTATGGCAACGACCTCAACGCTTTTAAAGGGATTTGATATTATACGTTACGATTGCAGTGATTTAATGATTTTAATGGAAATTAATGCCGTCATAACGAATTACGGTTGAACTTTCATAAATCGAATCTAAAACAAATGTAACAAGTATTCTAGTAATAGAAAATGAAAGTTATAGAAATATCTTTTTAAATATTTGTATATCATTCTATCTAGACGTTCCTTACTGAGGAGGAGGATATAACATACTAGTAGTTGGTGCTTGCATACTGCAAGCATTTCATCTCACCTTGAAAAAAAAAATCATTTTTCAGACAGGCATTTCATCATTACAAATATTCTTTTAATTCTAAAGATTTCACCTTCGCAGCGTTTTTCGTTTTTCCCACATGTAAAAATAATAGTTTAAAACAATCCTCAAATGTTGCAATTTTAAAAATTTTACACTTTCTTCATTATGGGATACTAATGCCACACATTTTAGCCAAATTTTAAAGTTGTAGCATTTCTAGAAGTAAAATAATATTTTTCTAATTGTTTAAATTTTAATAATTTTTAACGGCCGCCGAAATTCATATATGGTAAAATTGAAATGTTTATTTCTGTAAATTCACTACTCTGTAAATAATTTGAAAATTTCAGCTTCCTAGCTCATCCCGTAGTACCTAAACAGTTATCCATTTGTTTAAACTTTAAGAATTTTTAACTGCCAAACAAATAAAAATATCAAAATTTGTATAATCCCTATTTCGTTTTTTTATGAATTCTACTTATAAAAAAATTTCAACTCTGTAGCACATGCGGAAATACATAAACCATGAAAATTTGTTTAAACAATTGCGAATTTTTAGCGGCCGCATTGTTGCGCTTTTTCAAGATTTTCGTTTTTTCTAGTCGGTTTTGCACAAGATCCTACCTATGAAAAAATTTCGAATCTAAAGTACATCTGGAGGATACTAATGTCCAGCCCAAACTACAACAGCTAGAGAGCTGAAAGTTTTAGTTTTTGTAGATATGATGGAAAAACCATCAGATAAAATGAGACTTTTTACCTAAGTGACATGAGTTCGACTCCAGAAATTCCGAAAGTTGCGTTTTTTCCCTTAAGAAAAGCATTGCGCCATTTTTGTAAATTAATTATGGGCACTTGCCGGTAAGCCAGGAAAATTAAGTTTTCAGTGTTGCTAGATGGCTGCAATATCCATTAGGAATTATTGTCACTTTTGCTTACAGTGTCTTGGGTTCGACTCCAGAGACCTCGGAATATCTTCCATAAGTTAGCATGGGAAAACGCAATCCAGTGTGTAGACCAATCTATGAAGTTTAGGAAGCTGAAATTTTGCAGAAGTATAGAACTTTTCTCATAACCAACTATGAAAATCGAAAATTTTAAAATTGTTAATTTTTAGGGGTTATTTTAACCCCATTTGAACACCAAAGTTTAATAATTATTTAGGTACTACGGGATGAGCTAGGAAGCTGCAATTTTCAAATTATTTACAGAACAGTGCATTTGCACAAATAAACATTTCAATCTCTCCATATATATATTGCGGCAACCGTAAAAAATGTTAAAATTTTAAACAATTAGAAAAATATTATTTTACTTCTAGAAGTGTTACAACTTTAAAATTTGGCTAAAATGTGTAGCATTAGAACCTTATAATGAAGAAAGTGTAAATTTTTAAAATTGCGACATTTGGAGATTGTTTTAAACTATTATTCTTACATGTGGGAAAAACGAAAATCGCTGCAGAAATGAAATCTTTAGAATTAAAAGACCATTTGTAATGTTGAAATATCTGTCTGAAAAATGAATGTTCTATTAATGTGAGATGAAATGCTTGCAGTATGCAAGCACCAACTACTAGTATGTTATTATGTTATATCCTCCTCCTCCTCTGTAAGGAACGTCTATATAGAATGATATATAACATAAAACAGGAGGATACTAATGTTTAGGCACTTCCAGATGAGCTGGAGATTCGAAATTTTTTTCATAGGTAGGATTTTGTGCAAAACCGACTAGAAAAAACGAAAATCTTCAAAAAGTGAAACAATGCGGCCGCTAAAAATTCGCAATTGTTTAAACAAATTTTCACGGTTTATGTATTTCCGCATGTGCTACGGAGTTGAAATTTTTTTGTATGTAGAATTCTTAAAAAAACGAAATAGGGATTATACAAATTTTGATATTTTTATTTGTTTGGCAGTTAAAAATTCTTAAAGTTTAAATAAATAGATATCTGTTTTGGTACTACGGGATGAGTAAGGAAGCTGAAATTTTCAAGCTATGTACAGAGTAGTGTATTTGCACAAATAAACATTTCAATTTCACCATATATGAATTGCGGCGGCCGTAAAAAATGTTTAAAATTTTAACAATTGGAAAAAATATTATTTTACTTCTAGGAGTGCTACAACTTTAAAATTTGGCAAAAATGTGTAGCATTAGTACCTCATAATGAAGAAAGTGTAAAATTTTTAAAATTGCAACATTTGGGGATTGTTTAAACTATTATTTTTACATGTGGGAAAAACGGAAATCGCTGCGGAGGTGAAATCTTTAGAATTGAAAGAATATTTGTAATGATGAAATGCCTGTCTGAAAAATGAATGTTTTTTTCAAGTTGATATGAAATGCTTGCAGTATGCAAGCATCAACTACTAGTATATTTATATATAGCGGAACTTCTATAACTCAAATCTCAAAGGAAAACAAAAATTATTCGAGTTATAGAAAATTCGACTGACGGAAATATATATTTTTATTTTTCTTTAATTGAATTAACATCAAGTTTATTCCCATAAACATATAATTCAAATTTCCATTATCATGCATATTATAAAATCATCACCACCAATATTTTCTTCCGATAATATGTAAGATTTTACTCTATCCAAAACACTACATCACGCACTGTGATTGAGGTTATCATAGTTTCTGTTTCTGTCTTTTTAGTTGAAACTTATCGCTCGATTTTTTATAAATAATGTCAAGTTTACGATTAATTTTCATATACTAAAATATTTCGTAATTATATTAACCTTTAGAATATATGAAATAAAAATATTCGGCAACAAATATAAAAGAAGTAGTTTACTATTATATTAAAATTGAGAGCTAAAAGGAAAGCAAACATTTTCATAATAAATTTCATTCCTATTAGGATTACTCTTTCCTTGAAAAACTATGTTGACGTAGCGGAGAATAATTTTTCATTTCAAAAAAGAGGTTTTTGGAATTAAAAACGTAGTGAACTCATTTCAACTTATACTGCTGAGACCATGTGAACGCATAAAGTATGGGTATTTTCTCTCAACTTAAGATAAATAAATAACTAAAGATAAATTTACAATCTACAGAATTACTCCAATTCCTTCAAATCATGTATTTTTTGGAATGATATAAACCACCCTTTTTATAATAATCGTGCGAAAAAATTGTCCCGTTTTCTTCATGGGAAATGTCCCGTTTTTGCCTTGTTGGGATATGGTCAGCCTATTTATAAGGTACTTGAGGAGGAATTTGAGAAGAGATGAGGCAGGATGAAGGGCCCAAAGGGGGCTGATGCGGTGTCTGGGGCGGCATGATGCTCACCCTCGACGAAACTGGAATGTTGCACTTCGGAGTTAATGGAACGTGATGACACTAACACAGTAATAATGTAAACTTTTCTAGGTAGATATCTCTTGGCCACAGTTACGCACAAACGGCACACTCCCAAGAGTACCTTAGGTTTTGTATGATATATATATATACCCTACGAGTTGTCGGTGCTTGCATATTGCAAGCGTTCAAAAAATCACCATACACCAAGATATAAACTCGTAAATAACACAACGCGACAGCATTTGAACTACACAGAACCCATTTATATAAAATAATAGTTTTAATTTTCTGCGTAATTAAGGCATCTATCCGGAATTTCTAAATTCTCTGGCAATCAGCTTCGCGTCCAGATTTTCCAATTTCATGTTTCATGGCCCAGATCGCCATTTTTAAACAATAACTATAATCATCATTAAGACAATATGTTACACTAAAATTTATGTAAAAATTAGGATATTTAGTGTGTTAGGATTATGGTTTCATCATCCATGCCTTTTAGTACGTATCTGAATTAAAAATTAATTTAAAATTATCACGTCATCACATGTATACGTCGTTGGCTGAAATCGAATGGATTATAATGCAGTCTAAGAATCAACTCAATGTTCTTAAAGTATGGAAAATTAATTCCCATTGAAAGGCATTGGAGGCGTTGCTATGGTAGTTAATAGTTTCCTTGTTGAAAACCGAAAAACTTTTCATAATTTTATGATTAAAATCAAATTTTTACGCAAATTCAGCATAGATTTGAATTCTGTTTAAAAAAAATAAACTTCATTCCTTTTTCCACAATATGGTGCATGTCCCGACTTTGTATGTTAATTTTAAAGAAATTTAAAAATCAATTTTATATAGCGCTGCACAGTTTTCAGTGTTTTTCTTGTGTGTTTTAAATTGGACTTTGGGATCAAAACGCCCCTTAAATATAACTTTCTAAAATTTCGGAATTTTACCCGAGGTTGTACCCAATGACCTATATTCATGCCAAATTTCAGCTCTGTAACATTTCTAGAAATACCTTAGGTTATATATATATATATATATATATATATATATATTTTGGGTGTGTGTGTGTGTGCGCGCGCGTGCCCGTGTGTGAAGCAGATATTTATATTGATGTACATAATTAATTTGTTTTAACATAAAAGTCCGAATGCGCGAGTAGAGGATGATTTATGTTTTGCTAGCGATTCCTACTGTTACAATCACTAAGGCAAGCTTCTGAGCAAGAATCGACATGCAGGTCGCGCATCATCCGTGAATCACTTTGCATTACTTTGGAACTCGCAGTTTGAGGAGCCAGTTGGTCTGTTACAAACGCCCCTGGAAAACTTGCGAATCGTCTCTAAAATATGAATTTCTACGTCGGCGGCGGCGAATTTAGTTTACCTCGCTCGGCCGGCGCCATCTTGGTAAGAGCGATGGCGTGCTAAGATGGCGGCGCTGTGACGAGGCACGTCAGCGGTCTTTCGCCAAGGAATCATCCGACGCGATGACGACATCATCGAGATCCGAGAGGCGCGAAGATTAGCGGAGGGGATCCCGCGAACGAAGGAGAAAACGTTATCCAGGAGAGTTCGCGAGGGCCCGCTCCAAGGAAAAAGCGACTTCCGCCGCCATCCGAGAAGCGCCAAAAATCCCGCCTTCGATCGTAATAATTGCTCTCCTCTTATCTCGCCCGTGGCAACGGTGTCGCGAGATTCGACGCTAATCCCCAGCCGAATCAATCGCTCATCTATCCTCCTTCATATGTTCGCTTCTGCCACGCCCTTCTCCCCCGAAAAAAAAAGAAGGTCGACTTCCCGCCGGCGGCTCTTTTTTTCTCGTTTCCATGGATACCTCTTTATTTACTCGGCGTTAAGCGGTCGGCAGGATTCCCCGAATTATCCAAAAAAAATTCCTCATCCCGTCCTAGAAGTTTCGTTTTTGCGCGCGATAGAAATTCACTTGAAACCGTGAGAGTGATGGAGAACTCGGTGATGAAGCGCTCTCGTGGGCAGTGGGCCCGAGTTCGACTCTGCCCCGTTTATCAGCGTTCCGTCCCGCACTCTTGCGTCGGAGAATTAAAGCGTGGGCGGAACCACGCCCTTGGGAAAGGCCGTTGGTACCCTCGGGACCACGGATGCATTTCGTTCGCAGAAAAAGGACTTCTTCCTCTTGTGTTTGCGTGTGTGGGTGTGTGTGTATTTGCGCGCGCGCGAGTGCGTGTGTGTGTGTGCTGCGTCTGCGCACGAACCCCTCTTTTCATTACGGCGCGCGTGGGCGGACTTGCGGGGGTGGGGAGGCACGACCTCCCAAATGGGAGGACGCTGTTTGAGGCTAGAGTTGCCAGCTTTTTTAAATCACAAATCGGGACATTTACACATTTTGCAATATTAAGTCGGGACATTTATATGAAATCAAATTCAAGACAAAATTATGTCAAAATCATTTGGTTTTTATGTAATTATTAGGATCGATTTATTCAAACTACAAGTACAATGTGTACAGTGACGCTACCTTAAACGTACCTAACGCTATTACATACGGTAAAACCAATTTCAAGTGGCGGGTGAGATGAGCACAAGATAGAAAGGACTTTGACATAGTGGGCGGCCGCTCACCAGGTCAAGCACTTATAGTACACTCCGAGCAGAAAGCGTTGTTACATCTATGTACATCTACAGTTTACCCTGCAAGCCACCGCAAGGGTGTGTGGCATGGAGTGCAGTAACACCAAGGGGAAAACTCCAAAATTAGGTCTGGGTTTACGCCCCTGCGCGAGGTTACTTTTGATCGCAAGTTTTATTCTGCTCAGCTATCGTTCTAGGGAAAAATGAGCCTTTGTATCTCTCCGTCTTACAGGCTATCTCTCTTATTTTACGAGGATGGTCCATTCTACCGATATAGGTGGGAGTTCTTATTATTTCTTCGACGTCGCTGGAGAAAGTACACGTTCTAAATCTTTCAAGAAGTTTTAACCTAGCACGTAATCGGCGCTCAGCTAGTGATTCCCATCCTAAGTCCTGTAACAAGCCTAACGATTTTATTTCTATCATAACAATTTTTGAAGAATCTAGCAGCTTTTCGCTGCACTTTCTCTAACTCGGTGATTAAATCCTTTTTCGTACGGATTATTACGGTTTATGCGGTAAGAGTCACTGTATGTAGCACTATGAACCTAGTCGATGGCGGTTGGTAGCATTTGGTAGCATCCAAATTCCATTTAAAATCTTGAGTGTTGAACAATTTTCTTTAAAGAACGGAACTTTCGAAATGTAAGTCGGGACGAGGGAAACGCCTTATCAAGTCGGGACAATCCCGCGAAAATCGACTGGCAACCCTATTAGAGGCTCGGGAGAAAATTTGCGGCACGGCTTCGATCCGTGATTTTCATTCGCGCACTCGTCTTTTCAGTTTTCGTTTTCGTCGTGGGAACATTAGTTTGCGAGAGTCGTGCGAGGAGAGCCAATGCAGATCTTGGGGCCTCCGATTCTCCTATCGATCCAACCTCGGGATTAATCACTCCGATACGGTTAACGTCGCCGATTAAGATTATAGGACATTCAAATCCGTCTTGGTTCAGATCTGGCTTTCTGAACGTGGATCGTGTGTTTGGAGCCCATGTTCGCCTTTTAGGCGTTCTTTACAAAAAGTAAACAACGAACGCCTTATGGTCGCGTCGTGTCCGTCCGTCTGTCCGTCCGCATGTTTCATCTGCTAAACTACCTATGCGGATGTAGATGAAATTGGGTATTTAGGACTTAAAGACAAAGAAAATAAGAAAATGTTATTAGTGGTTCTCGTAGTCTAATCGAGAGTACCACCTGGCTGGTGACAAAAATGAATTTTTCTTTATATCTCTTAAAATATCACTTATAACGAAAAGTCTGCAGCCAAAATTTTAGAACTAGTCAAATAGCATATGTTTTGTCCAGTACATTTTTATCGAAGGAGTAGCCGATTTGAAGAAATTCAAACGAGAAAGTCATAATTCATTTTGAACTTGGAAATATTTTTCCGTGTTTTTTAATTATAGTCAACGGAAACAATCTTCGTGACAACTGAAGTAAACAATATCTGCTGTAAATAACTAATTTATTTTATTTTATTTCGCGCGCGCGACATTTAGTAAGTGAAGGGAAATGGATAATGTACGACGAAGAAATGACTGTAAATAGGTATATTTTATTTACCTATACACAGCGTCTGTAAGTGAAAAGAAATGGTAATCAACGACGAAGGAATGAATCGGAACATAAAAATTACATTACTGCTATTCGAGTGAGTTATGTTTTAAATAATTGTCGATTGCTTTATTAATTACACCCGATTAGGAAATAAATCGGCGAATCATAAATTCAATATTTCCTTTGCATACCAGTTCTTAGGCGTTATACTAACAATAAGTCATTAAGTGAAAAGAAAAGTATACGACGAAGGAATGAACGCGAACATGGCGATTATATTACTGCTATTCGAGTGAGGCATGTTTTAAATAATCGTCGATTGTTTTGTTAATTAAAACTCTGATTAGGAAATACATCGGTGAATCAATATTTATGTATTTCCTTGGCATCACTGCTGGCATATCATTTTTCAGTCCTTAGGCATTATACTGAGCCTTGAATATTTATCTTTTTTGACACGATTTCATAAATCGTAAAGGACACCTCTGCCTCGCATGTATGCACTCACGATGTGTGCGTCTTTCCTCTCCTGGTTCGTTAAGAAAAAATCCATCTGCCTAACATGTGGCAATTATTTAGTCGTATCACATGCGATAAGAATACCAGTTTTCCTGCTCGTAATCTGTGGTAAAGGTTTGCTTTAAAACGATTTCGTTCAGTCGATAGTTTCTAAGATTGTAACGGTATGGTGCGGTATCCGCGAGGCGCAAGTTTCGCCTCGGTAGGCGTTTTAATTAATGATTGTTTCGGTGCATTCTTAATTATTTGCGCGACCTGCTGATTCTCTCTTGCCTACGAGTAATGCGTATCTAAGAGAGTGCAATGAATAGCCGTTCAGTTTCAAAAAGTTTAGGAAGAAAGGTATTATCTTATTCTATCATATTTTAGTTCATTCTTAAATCTGAAGGTATGAAACGAACCAGAACGAATCGACGTCGATAAAAATGCGTTTTCTTGCTCGTAATCTGTGGAAAAAGTTTGTTTTAAAACGATTTCATTCACTCGATAGATTCCAAGATTTTAACCGCGAGGTTCGGTATCCGCGAGACTCAAGTTTCACCTCGCCAGACGTTTTAATGATTGTATCAACGGATTCTCGGATCTTATTTCCCTCTCTCTTCGTTTCATTCGTGGTATTCGGGGACGTCGGTCGAGACGCTCTCTTCGGCAATGGCGAAAATGGAATTTCTCTCGAGTGTTTCGTCTTGCAGATTTCAATTCGAGAGATTCCGCATTTTCCTAGCTCTTTCGGAATCATCGAGTTATGACCGCCCTCCATTGCGAAACCCCCCTCCCAGTCTCGGGGAAATGTAGCGCCTTAGTGTTTGTGTGCTTTCCTAGCGTCCGTTTGAAACGATGTTGGCCTCAAAGAGAAGATCGCGGACGCGCTTTTGTTTGTCTTTTGGAGTCGACTATACTCCTTTACAAACGTGTTTACCACTAACTCCCACTAACCAGTCATCTGATGACAGTACCCACTCGGAGGAGAAAAGTGGTGATCGGGTGCGATCGGGTTAGATCGGGTGCAGTCGGCGACGTAGCCCATTTCTCTATACCTCCTCCCACGTTGCTCGTCGTAATGGTTCATGTGAGAGACGCACGACGCCATGGAATAATGCGATCTGAAGATCCTATACAGACAGGCATAAGCTGTAATGTTGGGAATATTTTGGAAATGAGAAAAAGTGGAAGACCCGGGTTCGATTCCCGGTCATAGCAGACTTTTTTCTCGTTTAAAAAATATTCCCTCATGACGTCATGGCAAATACGTTTGGAATGGAGTATAGAGTGGGTTCGTCCTTCGCGATACGTTAATGGCCGAGCCAAGGCCATGTTCGCCGGATCCCGCGGAAGATTTTGGTGTCCCGCGGGCGAACGATTCGTCGCGATATCTTGAGAGAGGCGCGCGTGCGAGTTTTAATCTCGGTTCGCGAGGTTCTTTCGAAGCCACGGGATTTTTTTGTTTGTGCCTCGGCCATGTTGGAAAAGCGCGCGTGTCATCTGCGGCCTCCTTTCGCAGCCCCGAAAAAACTCCTTTTCACTCCCACTTCCTCGAACACCTCCTTTCCTCCCTCCCTCCCTCTACTCGCGAATCGCACTCCCACTTCCTCTACGTTTCACTTACCTCAAGGACACCGGCAACAGGAGTGCTTTCCTCTCTGCTATTGATCGGAGGAAAGGCCCACCTATTCCCTCTCTCTCCTTCTCTCCTCCCTCTCTCCCTACTTACCTCTCTCCCTCCTTACCTCTCTCCCTCCACTACCCTCCCCCCCTCCTTACCTCCCACCTCCATTCTTCATGCCTCTCACTCGTGAAACTCAACAACCAAACTCTTTCTCTTTCTCCCGTTTTCTCCCTCACTACGCCATCTTTCTCTCTCTCTTCCCATTTTTCTCCTTTTCCACAAACTTTCTCCTCTCTCTCTCTTTCTCCTCCGCTACAGCTCCTCATTCCTTCTTCCTACCATAGCTCGCTATGTTATTTTTCCGCATTCCGCCGCTTCTTTGTTTTTTTATCGCGTCGCATATATTTTCTTTTTGGTGCACGACGCGGGATGACATTGGCGCCGCGGGTGCATTCGCGGATGACGTCCCGTCGGCACATCGCTGTTTGTTCGCCGGTGTGATTCGCCCCGCTATCATCAGTATATGCGTTTGCGGAGCGACTCTTGGGTTGGCGAGCAGCTCTTAATGGAGATGATTTACGGTTTCCAGTCCTTTGGACTGCGTTCGTCTGCTCAAGTCTTTAGGAAACGAGGTTTGCTGCGAATGGAACGAAAATTCCAACATCCGGAGTGTTTTGTGTTGCGATTGTCCTCTTCCAGGACATTGGCTCCAACGACATTTCGTCCAACGGATATTTCGTCCAAACACAATTTGTCCAATGGATATTTCGTCCAACGGATATTTCGTCGAACGACATACCGGTTGTCAGGGCCGGATTATGGCATAGGCACTGTGTCTAGGGCCTGCGAGAAAAAGGGGCCTGAGAGAAAAAGGGGCCTGCGAGAAAAAGAGGGCTGCGAGAAAAAGGGGCCTGCGAGAAAAAGGGGCATGCGAGAAAAAGGGGCATGCGAGAAAAAGGGGCCTGCGAGAAAAAGGGGCCTGCGAGAAAAAGGGGCCTGCGTGAAAAAGGGGCCTGCGTGAAAAAGGGGCCTGCGAGAAAAAGAGGGCTGCGAGAAAAAAGGGCCTGCGAGAAAACGGGGACTACGAAAAGTTAAAACAAAAATATGTTAACATAAATGTTTTTTTTTCATAGATCTACTATTGGGCGAAAGAAATTATCGTCTCTTTACTTTCAGGAGAATAAAAATACTCCGCAGATTAAATACTAATGAAATTATTTCAGGAATTGCTAACAGAATTGTACAAAACCATAGATGTAAATGTAATATTAATAATGTAATTTTTCAACAAGATTAATCTTATTTCTAGAATAAATCCTTATTTAATAGTTCTCATGTGTCCGTCTGGCTGCCTGTCCAGGTATTTTTGGAAATTTCCCAATGGAATTAAGAGCTGAAACTTTCACAATCGTTAAACCCCAATGAGATGGTCTCTAGAAAAATCAAACATCCCGGAAAAAGTCTCGGATTCGACTCCAGGAGACAATTATATTTTCCCATAAGTTTACACGGGATTTTCGATTTTTCATGGTGTAAGGTGTATTTCCTTCATTCATTAAAATATGTAAATATGGACCGAATTTCTCCATTTTTGTTTTATTCGACGGCTAAAACTATAAAATATCTATTCTTGCAATGTTGAGGTGTTACACGGAAGAATTTGTCAGAAACGCATTTCTTTTCGAAATTTTATGGCTTTTTCGTACTCTTTCCGGGTGTTGCCAAGGCGAACCTCATTATTGGCTCCGATAAGTTAGCGTCTATTTAGCCTTCAAATAGACGAAAGAATTGTGTTATTCGCTTTGCGCAATGTCAAACTTAATAGATTGCAACGTTAATAATCGAAGAATATTATTATTCAGTAAACATACGAAGAGGAAGAATAACGGAGCCAAAGAGTGGCAAATCAAGTCGTATATTGATGCCAGAATATAATGAATTTCAAGCGCTTCATTTTCTGGGAGAATTCAAATGATTGTTATGAATTTATTAATAAATCAAACAATTACATTTACTATACATATAAATATAAAGGTTTTACACACACCTCAGAAGTTCTATTTTAATCACACTACAAAGTCCCGTTGGGTAATTCCGCTAGTTTTTTTTTGATAAATCGATAAGAACTCTTCCCCATATGTTTCCCCAATTAAACATCATCCTGTATATATCTATATACACATATAATATTTAAAAAGGCCTACGACATATTGTGCTTAGGGCCTACGTTACCTTTAAACCTGTGCTGTCAGTTGTCTATGTATTGTATAATTTATGAATTCATTATGCTTTCCTTTTAGGCCTCCAAGCGCTGTCTTCTTTCTTTCAAAATAATGTTAAAATAATTTTTCGCATCTTGAGGCATCGCTAAGGAGGAGAGTAAGGCATAAGAAAAAATAAGTGTCCGATTAATTTTGATGTTCTTTCATTACGAAGTTGTCTCTTGCGGATATCAGAATACCAATTGTCTAACTCTCCTTGTAAGCTGAATGTCGTTCGATGTATTCAAGTCGGGAGCCGCGTGCCCCAGCTGCGCGCATTGATAGCACTTTCCGTCCTCTGTGCAGAAACAGTTGCGTCGGGCGAGGTGCTTGAGCAGGTTGTTAGGAGCTCCCAAAGAATACACTCGCCAACCGCTCTATTCCGCCTTTCTTCTCCTATCATCCCCTCCCTCTCCCCTCTATCGCCCCACCTCTCTCCCCCCTCTCCCCCACTCTCTCTCCCCCCACTCTCTCTCCCCCCCCTCTCTCCCCCTCCCTCTCCCCCTCCCTCTCCCCCTCCCTCTCCCCCTCCCTCTCCCCCTCCCTCTCCCCCTCCCTCTCCCCCTCTCTCTCTCCCTCTCTCTCCCCCTCTCTCTCCCCCTCTCTCACTCTTTATGGGTTAGGTGGAAGATGGGACTTCTTAGTCGCAATCTCGCCACAAATAAAGACAAAATCAATCAATCGATCTCCCCCTTGTCTCCCTAACTCTCTCCCCCCCCTCTCTCTCCCCCTCTCTCTCTCCCCCTTTCTCTCCCCCTCTCTCTTTTGGGGTTAGGTTGAAGATGGGCCTTCTTAGACTCAATTTCGCCCCCAAACAAAGACCAAATCAATCAATCATTCAATCTCCCCCACTCTCTCCTCTCTCTCCCCCCCTCTTTCTCTCCCCCCTCTCTCCCCCACTCTCTCTCTTAGGGTTAAATGTAAGAAGGGACTACATAGTCTCAATTTCGCCCTAATAAAGTCGTTTGTCTGTCTGTCTCTTTAGAGGTTATGTGGAAGATGGGACTTCTAAGTCTCAATCTCGCCCCCAAAAAAAGACCCAATCAACCAATCTCCTCCTCTCCCCCACCTCCTCCTCTCCCCCCACTTCCTCCTCCTCCTCTCCCCCCACTTCCTCCTCCTCCTCTCCCCCCCCACCTACTCCTCCCCACCCCTTCCCCCACCTCCTCCTCCCCACCCCTCCTCCCCCACCACCACCTCCTCCCCCACCACCACCTCCTCTCCCCCACCACCACCTCCTCTCCCACCACCACCTCCTCCCCTACAAACCACCTCCTCCACCTCCGCCACCACTTCCTCCTCCTCCACCACCTCTTCCACCCCATCACCTCTTCCACCCCCATCACCGCTTCCACCCCCATCACCTGACCCTCCCCCACCACCTCCTTCTCTCCCACCACTTGCCTCCTCCACCACCTTCTCCTCCACCACCTCCTCCTCCCCCACCTCCTCCTCCTCCCCCGCTTCCTCCCCCACCGCCTACTCCCCCCCTACCACCTCCTCCCATCCACCTCTTCCTCACCCAACACATCCCCCCCCGCATCTTCCTCCCCCACCACCTCTTCCTCCCCCACCACCATCACTTCTTCCTCCACCACCTCCTCCTCCCCCACCACCATCACTTCTTTCCCCACCACCTCCTCCCCCACCACCTCTTCCCCCACCACCACCTCCTCCCCCACCACCTCCTCCTCCCCAACCACCTCCTCCTCCCCCACCACCTCCTCCTCCCCAACCACCTCACCTCCTCCTCCCTCACCACCTCCCCCCACCTCTCCCCCACCACCTCCTCCCCATCACCATCTCCTCCCCCACCACCTCCTCCTCCCCCCCACCACCTCCCCCCACCACCTCCTACTCCACCTCCTCCCCATCACCTCCTCCTCCCCCAACACATCTTCCTCCCCCACCCCTCCTTCCACCCCGATCACCTCTTCCACCCCATCACCTGACCTTCCCCCACCACATCCTCTCCCACCACCTCTTTCTCTCCCACTACCTACCTCCTCCACCACATCCTCCACCACCTCCTCCTCCCCCACCACCTCCTCCTCCCCCACCACCTCCTCCTCCCCCACTTCCTCCTCCCCCCACCTCCTCTTCCTCCTCCCCCCACCTCCTCTTCCTCCTCCCCCACCACCTACTTCTCCCCAACATCCCCCTTCTCCCCCACCACCCCCCTTCTCCCCCACCACTCCCTTCTCCCCCACCACCCCCTTCTCCCCCACCACCCCCTTCTCCCCCACCACCCCCTTCTCCCCCACCACCCCCCTTCTCCCCCACCACCCCCTTCTCCCCCACCACTCCCTTCTCCCCCACCACTCCCTTCTCCCCCAACACCTCCTTCTCCACCACCACCTCCTCCCCCATCACCTCCTCCCCCATCACCTACTCCTCCCCCACCACCCCCTTCTCCCTCACCACACCCTTCTCCCCCAACACCTCCTTCTTCACCACCACCTCCTCCCCCATCACCTCCTCCTCCCCCATCACCTCCTCCTCCCCCACTACCTCCTCCCCACTACCTTTTCCTCCTCTCCCACCAACTCTTCCTCCCCCACCACCTCCTCCTCCCCCACCACCTCCTTCTCCCCCACCACCTCTTCCTCTCGCACCACCTCTTCCACCCCCACTACCTCCTTCTCACCCACCACCTCCTCCCCCACCACCTCCTCCTCCACCACCTCCTCTCCCACCACCTCCTCCCCCATCACCTCCTCCCCCACTTCCTCCTCCCCAACCACCTCCCCTCCACCACCTCTCCCTCCTCCCCCACAAACTCTTCCTTCCCCACCACCTCCTTCTCCCCCACCACTCCCTTCTCCACCACCACCTCCTCTCCACCACCACCTCCTCCCCCACCACCTCTTCCTCCTCCACCTCTTCCTCCTCCACCTCTTCCTCCTCCACCACCTTTTCCTCCCCCACCATCTCTTCCTACTTTCCCACCACTATCCCCCACAACGGCCTCCGCCACCTCCCTCATCCCCTCCCTTCCTCCCCCGACCCTTCCTCCACCACTCCTCCCCCACTGCTTCCTTCTCCTCTCCCACCACCTTCTCTGTCAGCACCTGCTCTTCCTCCATCACCACCTCCTTCCCCACCCCTCGCATTCCCTTCCTCCCATTTCGGATTCCCTCCAAGGAGAGAGGTTTGCACCTTTCCCTTTCTCCCTTCCTTATCGCTCCTTGCTTTCTTCGGATCCCCAGTTTTGCTTTTTCTGCGCCTTCTGGCGAATGTTTTCCCTCACGAACTTCGCTGGCACGCAATCGCTTCCACTTTCCTATTCCCCTAAGTCTATTTTCGAGACTTCCATTCATGGATTTTTTTCTTTGTTGCCGCTTCTGACATCCTTCCATACTTATCATTCCGCACTTTCCCTCGAATCGACCTACTGCCTCCTCCCCAATGTATCCCCCTCTATACCTCCCCCCCCTATACGTCCTACTCTCCCTCTATACCTCCTCCCCTTCTATACCTCCTCCTCCCCCTCTATACCTCCTCCTCTTCTATACCTCCTCCTTCCCCTCTATACTTACTCCTCCTCCCCTTACCTCCTTCTCTCCCTCTATACCTCCTCCTCTCCCTCTATACCTCCTCCTCCTCTATACCTCCTCCACCCCTATACCTCCTCCCCGTCTATACCTCCTCCTCCCCATCTATACCTCTTTCACCCCCTCTATACCTCCTTCCCCCCTCTATCCCTCCTCCTCCCCCACTATACCTCCTCCTCCCTATCCATACCTCCTCCTCCCTATCCATACCTCCTCCTCCCCATCTATACCTCCTCCTCCCCCTCTATACTTCCTCCTCCCTCTCTATATCGCTTCCTCCCCCTCTATACCGCCACCTCCCCCTCTATACCTCATCCTCCCACTCTATACCTCCTCCTCTATATTCCATATTCCCTCCTCCTACACCCATTCTAAGGATTACATGTTAGAAGGGACTATACCAGAGGTATCCTACCCCACGGCGATTTGGCCATTGATTAATGTTGCGAATTGATTCTCACAGTCTACTGTCTACCATTTTTATTAGTTTATTAAATCACAAATTTTATATACAACGGCCTTTTCGCAAAATAATACAAAATGTTATTATTGTTTTGTAAATAGGGCTGTACACAAAGACATGGCTACAGTTGTTAAATAGAATTAACTCCTTGACCGTAAAATTTTACGGTCAAGGAGTTAATTCTATTTAACATCAATTTCGCCGTAGTCTCCACCTTTACTTATTTATGGCTACAGTTATACACGATAATGAATCCCGCCTTCTCATCCCCCTCCCCTCCGATTACCGCTGCTACTTACAAATGGTATGGATTTTATGCCAAATTTCAGTGCGCAACGTGGACAAATGAACTGTCATTTATGACCTTAAAATTTAATGTTTGAATTTAATTGTTTATTTGAGTAATTTAAATCATTATTGTGTATCACTGTGAACTTTTATTTAAATTAAGTCCTACTTATAATATTTAAAATTTTATTATGTGGCGAAAAGGCTGATCCGTGTGCCACAAGTGTGGCGAACCTTAAAATTCTGTTGGACACCTTTGGACTATTTAGTGTCATTTTCGCCCTCAATAAACGTTTTTAGCCTACTTGCCTGAAAGGAAATAAGCTTATAGCTTTGTCGTTCTGTCTGTCTGTCTGCCCATTACCCCTATTACCTAACATTTGAACCAATGGACCGATTTTCATTAAACTTGGTGGAAATCTCTTGCTATATGGGCCGAACTCCCGAGAATAGTTTTTGTTGCGAAGATTTAAGTCCCGGGTTTGATTCCAGGAACTATCCTACCCATTTGATTTACACAAGAAATCTAAAATGCATCGTGCGGGTTAATTTTCCTTTCACATTAAAATATCTTAGAATTGTAATATCGGAGTGAGTACTATTCTCTGAAGAAAGTAACAGAAGGCTAAGATTAGAAGCGTATGTATAGCGAACCCATATCGCGACGCGTACCTATGTGATGAATTGCCATTGCAACTTGTAATTGTATTTTTGATATGGAAGGAATGAATCATCTGAGTTACTCCCTGCTTCTATCGGGCCGCATTAGGCCCGCGGGCCGTATGCTGTGCACCTCTGCTCCACCGCATGCCCTCCGTCCTTCCTCGACCCTGCCCCTCGCCGTGTTTTGACCATAGCGTGTCATCGCAGCAGCAGCGCCTTTAGTCGCACCAGCGGAAGCAGAACGAGTCTCGCGGATGCGTCGTCCTTCATTTGGCTAATCGAGGCAAGAGGGGTTGTTGAGGGTATCGGAAGGAGGGCACGATTAGCAAGGGCACCAGCGACGCAAAGGATCACAAATTTCTCGGAAATTGAGTTGTTGGGAGTCATTCGATTTATTATTT
The DNA here is from genome assembly GCA_028673005.1 of Tanypteryx hageni. Classification (NCBI taxonomy): domain Eukaryota; kingdom Metazoa; phylum Arthropoda; class Insecta; order Odonata; family Petaluridae; genus Tanypteryx; species Tanypteryx hageni. The sequence goes on from CM054114.1 coordinate 151,983,319, forward strand.
TATTTTTTAGGCCGCGACGTCATTTCTTGGCTGATTCGCGAGTAGGGGTGGCCATTAATCGTAGAGGTACGCATCGGATTTCGAGTTTATGCCGAGAGGATAGATCCCGCCATGGCGGTTTTAAACCATTCGAAGATGGTCGGCGGAGCTTGGTGGCATCCACGGATTGTTGATTCCGACTATCGATAAATCGCCACTTTTTGCGGCTGTTAAAATGCGCAAGTAATTTGGTCGCCATTTTACGGACTAACGGTTTGTCTATGTCGTTAATTTGCACGTTGCCATTGCCAAATGACGATGACGAATGAGGGTTCTGGCCAAAGAGGGAGCAAGGTTCTGTGCCCGAATATAATTGCCCTTGGGAAGGTGGCCTTCCAGCTTTTTCATAAATTTCTCATTGTCTTGTGTATATTTTGTTGATCGATCATAAAATTAAATTCGTTGGCTAACTAATATAAATGGTTTCCACTCTTTACTTTTACAAATGGGTCGTTGACTTTAATGTGCCTTATGACCCTTTTCTTCAAACTCTTCAACTATTAATTTGAAAAATATTTATCAAGCTCGCGTTAAGCTTAGATTCAATAAGCACAATGAGGCCAGCGTGACCAGGCTAGCATTTCGGCTAAAAACTGTTGTCCTTAATGGTTATTTTAAAATAGAAGCATAATCCACTACACGTGAATCACTCTGATTTGTCGCTGAAATGCACAAATATATTTCCCAAACTTTTTATGGCTTTTTCGGCTGTTATAATCATATGAACTATGATTAAGTTTTATCTATTCAATGTTGATTTTTGTCGAATTGCAGTTAAGTGTTCACAGATATGTTGTCAATTCATCGCTAGATGGCAGGAAAGAGAATTCCTTCTCATTTTTAGTTTCAACCTGTGACGTGACGTGATGAATCTAAAGAGTTTAATATTACGTTATGATAAGATAATTAAATCTAAATGGTGGTGGGATTTTGTATCTTAGTTATAGTATCCCTAGCATAACCTTAACACTACACATTTGTGCTGGACTTTCACTATTTAGATTTTAGATCCTGCTTTTGTGTTTAAATTTGTTGATTTCGTTTGTCTTTTGTTTCAGGTAAGTCTCGTTCCGTTCCATTACTTCGATTATCCTGTCGCCTGTAATTGTGAGTACGTTTATTTAACTATCAGAAATGGCCAGCAGGATGTTTCCATCGAACGAGTTGTTTACTTTTTTCTCCGTCGGACAATTTATTCCGATAATTGTGGGTTGACTTTTAGTGCGGGAGACAGTATCTTTATCTCGATTCCAAAACAATTTTCGTTGAGACGACGAAGTTTTACCGCTCTATTCACTCGATGTTTTGTTTTCAATTGAAATTTAGAAAACTCCACCAAACTGTCATAGCATAACGCCAGTAGCAGCGATCTGTCATTTCTCTCTACTCCACCATTAAAAATGGAAACTTTTTGGAGGTATTATTTTTCAACTTTTGGTCGCAGTTTGTGATTTTTCGCCTCCGGCGTGGTTGTTCTTGGAAAAAGTTATAAAAAATTCGTCGATGTGCTCTTTTAGAGTCTTCGTCATTCCCATATGAGTTCTTCCAACATTGCGCGGGTCATCGTTACGGCGATATGGTAGCTTTGATTTCTCCTCCTTAATGTTCAGGAGTGTGATATACTAATCAATATTGCGTGGCAATGAATTGGAAACCATGGCATATTCTTTTAGGGGAGCTTGGTTATTTGTTTAAATTAAATCCCAATCGGAGAATATTATTTTATGATATCGTTAAACCATGCGAAGAAAAAATATCTAATTAATCTGGTATAATTGGGAATGAGCTTCACGGCACACATACAATGATAAAAGGTAAACAAATCTCCAAATGCCGTAATAAAATAATAAAATTGAGGTACTCCACTAAAGTAAGGAATGGGAGAAAAAGATTCAAAAATTTTTAAAAATTGAAAACATAAGAACCTCACCAATACATCCAGACACTCCACCTGCTGTTTAGGGGCTTTTTAAGGCCAGCGCCAGGGACAGCAGGTCAGCCAACCAAGGTTTACGGGAGACTCCTCCACGCCAGAGACCTCCAAACACACTCAACATTCACACAGATCGGGTATTCGAAAAAACTGCAATGACCCTTGTCGTAGATAAAAAAATACAAAACAAAAATCAAAAAAATATTTTGTATATTTATTTAATTTTTTTATTATTTTTTGTCGCGATCGGGATTTTCAACTCGTATCATTTTGTTCGATAAGTTTAACGTATAATTTAAAATTAGTGGACTGTCCGGAGTTTTCTTCGCAGCATATTCCTAAGAAAACGAAGGACAAAATGACAGTTACATCAGCGGCAGTTACTGCTCCCGACCCGTCTAGTACTTATTTAGTAAGAATATTGTTCCGTACGAGTTGTTTTGAATCTTAATTTCATATCCAGACGAAGCGACCAACGAAAGGAAATGAGTAATTCGTTCGGATATTTTGCAGCCAAGTTTCAAGGCACAAATGTATTTCGAGATACGTAATTTCCTGTCTTCCATCACTCCTCTCATCCGAGACTGTTTTCGGCGACACGCAGCCATCTACGTACTTCCTTGCCTCATCATTCCCCGCTATGCGAATTATTTTATGCCGAGATGTTTGCGAACGCGCGGATGTTTCGCGCTTGGAAAACATTCCCCGCTCACTGATAGGTCTTTGAGGATTAATGACCGAATGGATTGTGTTTATTTTTTCCACTGATGTAAGAGGATCATTTCATCCCATTTAGCATTAAACCTGTCTTATGGAGTGCGTGACGCGGTGGTCATTCAAAGTGGCGTTGATTGGTTGCAGGGATGGAGGCTATGTTGAAACGGGGATTCATCAGAATTAACGGCGCGTTTAAATCATGCTGTAGCCATCGTATCTGAATCCGTTCTTGTTATAACATCGCGAACTTTATAAAAATGTTGTTCAGCAGCTATTATAGCTTGATATTTCCTTTGTTTTCCCTATGGGATATACATAAAATGTTCTGAGAATTGTTTGGGAATTTATCCTCGAGTACTTATTTCTGAACAAGTATTGGAGGAAAGCCTTTAGATCAAGTGTCAGACTATAAATACCTTGGAAGCAGCATAACAAGAGAAGCAAAATGTACGGATGAGATCAGCACTAGAATAGGAAAAGCAAAAGCGGCTTTCAGAAGAAAGAAACCTACTTACGGGGAATATAAGGAAAGATATCCGCAAGAAGTTCATAAAATGCTATGTATGGAGTATAGCTTTGTACGGGGCAGAAACATGGACGCTAAGGAAAAATGACATCAAGTACTTGGAAAGCTTTGAGATATGGACTTGGAGGAGAACGCTGAAGATAAAATGAACAGAGAGGATGAAAAACGATGAAGTGCTATGAAGAGAAGGAGAGAAACGAATTATTATGCAGACTATTAGAAAGAGGAAGGCAAACTGGGTTGGACATTACCTGAAGAGAGATTAAAGACGTGTTAGAAGGAAAATTAGATGGAAAAAGGGAAAGAGGTAGGAAAAGATTTCAGCTGATAGACGATTTGAAAGAGAGCTATCAAGATATGAAGAGGACGGCGGAAATAGGAGTATTTGGAGAACCAGGTTTAACCATGAATAATCACGGACTGACTGCCTCGGATGATGACTTATTTCTGTAGGGTTTCAGTAAGTAAGCTACCGAGCGGAGAGCCCTTGTGGATCCTGCGTTAAACCTTTATAAAATTTCCAATTTTTTGTTCGGAGCTTACTAATGATCATCGCTTTTGGGGAAATGAATTTTTAAAAAATTCGAATCAATCGTGTAAGTTTGTGTCTAATTATAGTGGCATTATTCATCTAGTTGCCTTTTGAATTTTGTGTTCTCGTATACATTTCACTGCAACGTCTACGTTTCGACATAATTTCTCTTCTGCATAAAGAAACCGCTTCGATAAAAACCTCGAACCATAAACGCATTATTAGAATATAAATAAAACAATGGTTGCAACTTCCTGGTTTATATCTTACGCTTACATGAGTGTTTGTACAGGTTAATGGTAACAGTTTCCCGTTCTTAGCATCATCTTACTGGGAACCAAATCCCACTACGAGACGACTAGATGTATTCGTAATTTAAAACGATGTGAACATGTTGCCTGAGAGCGGTTTTGTGCAAAGCAGATTTTTGAAAATAGGGCGTGTATACAGAGTTGGATGGAGGAGTTGGGGGTCGGGCGGGGAGAGGAGGCGGGAGGGAGGAGGCGGGGAGAATCTGCGAGAATTTTCGAAGACGGCGTGTAGGGTCGGATGAGGGCTTCGAAAGATTCAGGCGCTTAAAAGTGGGGTTTTCTTCAATTAATTGGATTTCCAAGTGCGGGTTGGATGTCCCTCGATCGAGGAGACCTCTATACGCCGCCCGCGGTAATTGCATAAGGTGTGCTTAATCCGTAACTCCCATCCGTAATGGCGGATGTTTTTTTCTTCGCGAGTTGCGATGAAAGTAACGGGCGCGAATTTTCGTTTTAGAAAGAGGCGTGAAGCGAAATGCGTTGAAAATATCGAGAGGTTTACGTGCCGTTTGATATTTTAAGGCTCGGCTAAAGTGTCGTCGGTTTTATTTGGTTTTCCTTGACCTTACGTTGTTTCGGAGATTTCATAGTTCCCGTAAATAAGATTGATTTCTGTTCGCTTGATTTTCGCTAGATTTAGACCGAGCTTGCACTATTATAAATAACTCTGATTTGTGCCCTCACTTCTTCAATTCTCCTCTGAATCTATTGTGGTTCTCTTCATGTTTTTGCATATGCTAGTTTTTGAAGGTTTTTGTATTTTTTCAGGAGTATGAGAAGTAAATTTGGGACGGGTTTTCTGTTATTTTTCTAAATTTTCTTTCCATTTAATATGCGATGGATTTCCTACTTATAATCAAGTTAATCCCCGAACGGCTGTCAATGTCTTAGCTGGCCAATGTAATTTATCGATCAGATTGACGATCCATGCATAAGAATTTTTGTGCCGCAAAACTTATAAAAATGCACCATTTTAAAATAATGATTGGCGCTGCGGTCGATTTATTGGTTGGCGCTGCGGTCGATTGATTGATTGGCGCTGTTTTTAGTTGCATTTATGACGTGATTAATAAGTTGTCTATCCTTAATTGTAATTTTACCTTGGATGGTAAATTTGTCGATATAGTTACTTCGTAAAAATGAATATCGTTTTCTATAGCATCATCTCTGTACATATTAGGATTGTTTTGAATGAATATATTTGCCTCGGAAGGAATTCTGCGATGATTTTTCGATCTATAATACAAGCAGTATGTTATTGTATACATGTATTAAATAAAATGTATAAAATATTAAAATAGCGCCATTTTAGATAAAAATGTTAACAACAGAAAAAATACTACAAAATAACGTTGTTGGAACGTTTCAAGTTGTATAGGTAAATCGTGATGCGTATATATGTCATTAGAAGCTACGCACACACCTTTGCGTCTGTTTTACTCCTCATGAACTAGAGCCAAAAGGTTGCAAACAACTTGTTCGACTACTCGGGCAATACTCATAGGTTAAATAAAAGAACAATGCATATGAATCAAAATTTACAAATTGCCAGCATTTCAAAATGCGTTGACTCACTCCGTGTGCCACTTAGGGGTTAAACTACATTTTATCACGCGTTCGACACTCCTATTATGTCCGAATTTACTTCCACCCCTTGAATTAAAACCAGCACCTACATATTTTTGCGCCTTAAGTCAAAGTGATTTCGGTGGAGCGATTTTTCTAATCCACGGGACGCGTTTCCAGTACTATGTGGGCTCGTCCTTTCGATCAAAAGTAATGATTCTCGAATGTGGACTTCGGCTAAGAAGTGGTTTGGTGCAAAAAGGCTCCGGGCCAAGACGTCAATCACGCGGGCCCTCTTCCGTGGCCTCTTTCTCTTTGCCTCTCGTGGTCTTTCCCCTTCACCCCCCTCCCCTTTACCCCCTCCCATCACCTCCTCCCCTTCACCCCGTACCCCTCCCCTCCACGGCGATAGACAAGTGTACACCCACAGTCTGGCAATGCCCTCCTTTCAAGTGAAGCCACATCGTCTTGGCGGCGGCGCCATCTTATCTTCTACCTCTCTTTGTATATCTGTGTGTACACCAACCACAACAGCAGCATCAGCAGCACAAAACACGCTGATGGAGCGGGATAAAAGGGTGTTGTTAGATCTGTAAGACACTGTTATGTAAAAGATTATGTTTTCTGTTTGCAGTTTAAAGATAGAAAGAGATTAATGCATAAGATTGGAATTTTCGTGTGTCCATGTGACTGAATCTTCCTTCTAATATTTAAAATATTCAGTCTTGCTTTAGGTAAATATTTTGTACTCTGCTTCTAATTTGCAAAAAAAACCATACATATTTTTTTAATAATAAAATTTTGTTTAAAAGTAATTTAATTTTTTATACTTGCATTTTAAAAAATGAATAAAGATAACAGCGAGACAATTGAGGGTACTCCAGGCAAAGTACTGAATGCTCGCGGTGAACCGCCTCCTAAAGAAAAAGCATCAAATTTTAAGAAAAGATTTCAAGATTCTTGACTGCTGGACGGTAAATACAAAGGCTGGCTTGAAAAAGTAGATGGTAGCGATTATTTAGCTCATTGTAAGGACTGTTATGTAAAAATTCAAGCTGGTACAGGTGAATTAGACAAACATGCTCATGGTAAAAAGCACAGGCAAAATTTAGAGACGATAGCTAACACACAAAAAATTGATCATATGTTTAATAAGCTAACGTCTGGTGTTAATAAAGCTCAAAAATTTGAAGAACAAGTTAAAACTCCTGAAATAAGAATTTCTTCTTACTTTGCAAACTGTAGAGCATTTTACTGAGTTAGTGCAAAATTGTTTTCCTGATTCAAAAATTGCTGAGGCAGTTACATTGAAAAAAGACAAGTGTACATCTTTCATTAACAATGTTTTGGCTAAAATGGAAACTGAAGAACTTGTTGAAATGTTAAAAGAAAAAGACTTTAGTGTATTTGTAGATGAGTCTACCTCTGGCAAGAAATATCTTGCACTTGTTGTACAGTAGATAAAACCAACTAATGGTCAAGTTACCTGTCAATTAGTAAAACTCATTAAAGTTGATGCTAAATTTGTACAGCGGAAGGCATTTTTATACTAAATTCAAGGAGTCAATGTTTTAAAAAATATCCCACTAAATAATATCTTGGATGTTGCTTGTGATGATGCAAATTTGATGATAGGAGCAAAGAATTTCTTTTTCTCTAAACTTAGAGAGGTTGTTCCAAATGTTGTTTGGCTAAGATGTATTTGCCATACATCAGCTCTGATATCAAGTTCAGCTTCTACAGTTTTGCCTGATTTCGTAGAGCAGTTTATAACGAATATCACTAGCTATCCAGCACATAGTGTTAAAAAGAAAGAAGAAATTGAGGCTATGGTGGACATTTTCTCCATTTAAAGTTATCTATGTTAAAACCAAGTCAAACAAGGTGGTTAGCTGTGCACCCTTGTGTAAATGGAATATTAGTGCTGTGGAATGCCCTGTTTGACTATATACAACTTGAGTGTGTCGATCAAAAAAGTCAAAAAGCAAAAGAAATATATGATACAATGTGTAACCCAGAACTTAAAGCTTACCTACTATTTTTGAAATATGTTTTGGATTACATGAACAAATTCGATGCTCTCTTTCAAAGCAAATCTCCACTCATTCATTGGATTAAACCCGAGTCAGTGAAACTTTTCAAAATAATTGCAACAAATTACTTAAAACCACATTTACTAAAAGGTGAATTAACGAAAGTAAATGTGTCGCAACCCTCTAATTTTATCAAAATTAATGAAATGTATACTGGTCCAGAATGTGAGGAGTACTTAAAATGTATTGATCCTAATGTAGCTATGAATGCAAGAAAAGTGATTCAGCATTATTACATCACTTGTTGTCAAGAAATGCAGCGCAGGCTACCACTTAACTCAGTTGTTTTCTCAGAGGTTGGATTTATAGATCCTAAAATTTATCTTAATGTTGATGTAGCCAAAGAAAAAAAATACATCTCAAAACTTTGTGCAATATTTAAGATAGATGTAAACTCTGCTCAGAGTGAACTCAGAGCCTTGTTATTTTCTTTAGAATTAAATCAAATTGAATGTTTAAACAAAAGCCTATTGATGAAATGTAGCATGAAATTCCTAAAATGACAGAATTTTTCTGGAAAATTTATTTTTTCAACGGTTGGAGACAGTAAAACTATGAAAAGGAGTAGTATGAAAAGTTAAACACCTAATTCTAGTGTAATTGTCAGATCAGCTTTTAAAGCAAAAAATGAAATGTTCTGGCTTTGTAATTTCAAAGAAGCGTTTAAGTTTACATAATAAAAATATGTACGAATAAGCCAGAAAAACTGGCGGTCAGACTGATAAAAATATTAATGATGGTGATGACATTTCTATTGAGGAGTCAAGTAGTCATGACTCATCTGATGAGTAAAACTCATCGTGATAGTTAAGTATTATGTATTAAATATTCTATTCATTTTATATGAAACGAAAATGTTTTCTATTTGACGAGTTCATTTATTTATCATATATAACTGAAATGTATACCGAAGTTTATACTGTACTGGTTTTATCTTGCAGGAGTAAAATAATTAAAATGTTTTATTATTCTTTCATTTTATGAACTACTATCCATCAAGTAATTAAGAATACTTGGATATATAAAAAATAATTATTTTTGGATAAAAAGTTCTGCCTTAATAAAATTATATTTTTAATTATTGGGAGCATCATGTAATCGTCAAAATTATTGTCGTATATTTCGAGTTAATATTATTTATATATCAAAATAAAAGCAATAAAACCAGTGAATTAACTATACATAAAATAGCCTTTATAACATAAAAAATAACCTTGGAATTTTTCATCAGATATGGGAAATTTTTAGTGCTTGCCTGAGAAAAGTTGGAAACACGATATAGAAGCACTGGTGGGAGGCCTCACGGAGGATGATTTGAGCGAGGTTACCAATCTGAGTGATTCCTCGTTTCTTTTCGCATCGCGACGGCTGATCTTTCTCCGAGCGATGCTGAGGTTGCGCGGGCGGTATTTCATCCGTTCGCCAAACTAAATAAGTGAGAGAAGAATTGAAGAGCGAATTGCAATTGCTTTTTTCTTTTTTCACAAAAAAATCCAGTAAATATTTATCTACATTTACATGATACCCTGGAAGTCTCCTTTTTGATGGATGGCAGGAGGAGCAGTGCACCAAAGGTCCCTAGTTTTCCTACGTTACCTTTTCCTATTATGCTCTCTTGTCGTCCTAGGGAAAAACGATCTTCTATATCGCTCCGTCCTACAGTCGATCTCGTGAATCTTATCCTCGCTGTCCTGCCTTCCTAGATAAGATCTACTGTCTCATTCACTAGTCGTTCCGAAATATATTTTTCCAGCAGTTTTAATCTAACCTGCAGCCTACGTTCCTCTAACGATGTCCATTTCAGATTTTCTGTTAATGATGTTACGCTTTGCTTACTATCGTAATTTCTCTTTACGAATCTAGCTGCCCTGCACCTTTTCTATCTCGTTAGTGAGCCCCTTTTCGTAAGGATCACACACAGCTGACGCATATTCGACCTGGATCGAACCAAGGATAAATAACATAATTCCTTGTTTTTCGGATATACTTCGTACTATTGTCCCTATTAAAGGCCAACTTTTTGTCGTGTCCTTCCGTAGAGCAGCAAAACATTTATGAATAAAAACCTCGATATTTAAAAATAAAATAAATCGAACTCCGATACTGAGTTTTGACATCCTTTCGTTACGCCAACGCCCTTTCGTTACACCAACACCCTTTCGTTACCCCGACGGCCTTTCGTTACACCGACGCTTCCCTGTAGGAAAGTCACATTTTTCTGTCATCGAAACTTCTCCGAGTTGTCAGCGAAGTTCTGATGTAGACGCCGGTTACTCCCCAACGGCTGATCCTAGATCAGCCAAATTTTTTACCGTGTCTAGCTCTTACATCATGAAATTTTGGCTTCTCCAAGTTGCAGGATTCCAGAGATACTGCCCGCTCAGACGGACGGACGGACAAACCGAACGCATGAACGATTCCTTTTTTATTTTCGGGGGAAAAACACGCTAAAAAGATAGAAACGAAGATTTTTCGCGCGGAGCGTTTGCTATTTCGACCGAAATTTTGGAATTCACGCCCGGCCTCGGTTCGTGTCGCACACACTCACGGTCTGGATGCGGGATAATGGATGGCCTTCGGATTGCGATTTGATGCGCCGCCGAGCGCGTCCGGATCGAGAAGGATTTGCGCTCGAGATTTTCACGCGAAGCGCTAGAGAACGCGTCGCGTGCACGAAGTTTACTCGCGGTGCGAAAGAACATCGAATATTTCACTCTAGTACATAACGTTTATGGTGACAGAGTGCCTCCTTAATATTAAGGATAATATTTGTAACCCTGTCGGTCGAGGCGATCGAATCGAATTTAAAAAAAAATCAAAATGCTAATTCGGCACTTATGCACTTTACCGCTCGAACAGATTCTTGCGATTATCGATCTTCTTTTGTTCAGTCCAAGGAAATTATACTGGAGATTTATTCGGTATTGAGCGACTCTCACACCCTCACCGCGCCAGCGGTGATTGGGTGCCCGAATAGTGACGTATACAGTTTGTCCTTTTGGATTGAAGTATGGATGTAAGCGAGATGTGTTTCGATTATATTTTAAAGAAAACTAAGGACAACGATGTAGCAATAAGCCATTATACTGCTTACCAAAGTTTTATTTCACTGTTTATACGGTTCTCGTTATTATACTGTTTACCCAATTTTCGCTGTTTATAGGTAACTGTACTCGTTCTTATACAGTTCGACAAAGTTCCACATCGAAGTTTATACTGTTTTTCTTATGTTTCACTTCAATTGAACTCCATGTGTTTAATTACCTTCTTAGCCATTGCTTCCTTGGAGTGAACAAAATAAGATGGATAATCACATGAATATATCAGGGGGATAAAGTGCATAAGTGCCGTTGTTACTTACCGCAATGAAAAATAAACTTTGTAAACTCCACTTAAATGTATTTTTCACAAAGATGGTTTCGTTGCAGAGCAACATCATCAGGTTCATTCTAATGTTCAGATTTTATATCTGCCGCGGTGGGAAAGCGTTTCAGTGAAGATTGCTGTAATCGTATAATTCGGCAGTCTTTAATCCTCCGAATAACTTAGGGTCTCGAGCGACCCTAGAGTATGTTTGTCATTCGTGTTATTAAAACTTGAATGAAAAGACTTCTGTAAGAAGTGAGACAGGTCCATTTTTTTCTAAATTTTCATCCTTCAGGTTTCAACGATACAAATTCACTCGGGTCGCTGCTATTAGGAAGATTAATTAAAAACGTACTCGGTGAATCCTTATGCCAATTGAAACCGTATCTGACGCCCGCCCTTTGGGAGTGTTGACTGCTCAGTTTGACTCTAACATCGACACCTCCATCTTGAGAGGTGCGTGGAAGAAAAAACGTCACTCGAACATTTTCATCTCTGTATTTTATTGCCAATCAATTCGCGAACTAATTTCATTTCGACAAAAGGGAGCAGAGGAGAGGCGGATCTAGCTCCATAGCTTAGGGGCGGGGCAATAAGAAAACAAATATAATTACTGATAAATATTTATGTAAGGTAATAACGTCTCATTATAATAAATGGCGTATATTATGCATTAGTTTTATTTTTAAAAACTATCATCGGTGCCTGGCAGTAGACAGCAGTACTGTCAGTATGGCATAGAGCCGAAAACAAATGATGTTGGCTGGGTATATTCTATTCAGTACAGCTGTAGGCGTGATCGGGACAATTTGAACGGCTACAGTACTGCGATGTGGAAAGCAAGATGGAAACTACCACATCACAATCCCTAGTAATGATTATATGGTTGGACAATATGAGTTCTCTCGAGGTAAAACAATCCGGAGGTAAAATAGTCCCCCAATCGGATCTCCGGACGGGGACTACCTTGAGGAAATAATTAGTCAAAAGCAATTTACGAATAGACACTTCGAACGTAAGAACTATGTGAAAGGCAGGAAAGCTAGAGAACTTAAAAGAAGAAATGAGAAAAAATAGAGTTGACATTATAGGACTGAGCGAAACTAGATGGGTAGGAGAAGGACAGGAAGAAAATGTTGCCGGGCAATGCGGACTTGGGAAAAGGAACAGAGAAGTGGGAAAAACTGGTAGAATTCTGCATCAATAATAACCTTGTAGCGACTAATACATGGTTAAAAAACCATAAACGAAAGTTATACACATTGAAAAGCCCAGGAGATAGAATGAGATGCCAAATAGATTACATCCTAGTAAAACAAAGATTCAGGAACAGCATAAAGACCGCCAAGGCATTACGAGGAGCATACATTGATTCAGATCACAGCCTTCTAATAGTAGACGTAAGTAGGTACAAAGCTCAAACAAATAAGAAAAAACGAGAAGAGAAAGACAGACTTGGAACCTAGAAAAACTGAAAGAAAGGCAGGATGTAGTCAGTATGAAGTTGGAAGATCGCCTAAAATATTTGGAAAACAAACCAAAAAACGTGGATATAGAATGGGAAGAAATGAAAACCAGTATCAAGGATACCTTGGATAAAGAGATTGGAAAACAAGAGAAGAAAATCAGAAAACCATGGATCACTAAGGAAATGCTGGAGAAAATGGATGAGACGAAAATGGAAAGAAATTTATCAGTGAAGAAGGTAGAGTCAACTATAGACGTATAAAAAATGAGTTGAGAAGGGTAACAGATAAAGCTAGAGAAAATTGGATAAAAGAAAAATGTGATGAAATACAACAAATGGAGAAGTTAGGATGGTACGATATGATGTACGCTAGGGCACTGGAATTAGAAGATAAGAAATCTAATGGAATTCGTGGTAAAGGAATTATGAATACGGATGGGAAGATAGTCTCAGAAACAATGGATGTAGTACAGATATGGGAAGAATTCATTAAGGAACTATACAACAAGCAGGCAGGATCGGCAAAAATAGAATTGAAAGATGAGGAAAACATTGAAGAAGACAACTAAGGACCAAGTGTTGTGGAGAGCGAAGTAGAAAAAGCGATAGTGGGAAAGGGAAAGCCACAGGCATCGATGGAATACCGGCTGAGGTACTTAAAGTCATGGAATCAGGACTAAAAGTGATCACGAAATTAATTGATAAGATTTACCACACGGGAGAGCGACCTCGGGATTTTCTAGAAGTAACAATGATCCCTCTAAAGAAGAAGCCAAAGTCAATGCAGTGGAAAGACTACAGAACGATAAGCCTTCTGTTACGCACTTCGAAGATCACCACGAGGATTCTTAATAAAAGGCTGGAGAAAAAGGCAGAAGAAATGCTAGGGAAAGATCAATTCTGTTTCAGAAAAAGGACGGGGAACTAGAGATGCTATAGGGGTAGTTAGAATAATATCAGAAAGGGCAGTAGAGTACAGTCAAGATATCTGCGTATGTTTCGTAGACTGGCAGAAGGCCTTTGATAGAATAAATTGGTAATATTGATGAAGATATGAAAGGATGTAGGTGTCGACTGGAAAGAGTACAGCCAAGATATCTGCGTATGTTTCGTAGACTGGCAGAATGCCTTTGATACAGTTAATTGGGTAATGTTGTTGAAGATATTAAAGGATATAGCTGTAGATTGGAAAGACAGGAGACTGATCAGGAATCTTTATGTGAATCAATTTGTAAAGGTCAGGTTGGAGAATGCGGACACCTGCGGAGTCCAAGGTCATTCGAATATCGGGCAAAGAAGGGACTCTGAACGTAAGTATTGGAGGAAAGCCTTTAGAACAAGTTTTAGACTGTAAATACCTTGGAAACATAGGACAGCGGAAATGGAGAACCAGGTTTAACCATGAATAATCACGGACCTGTCTACGGACAGACTACCTATGATGATGATGATTATGCATTGGTTGAGATATTTGCAAAATATTTATTGAATGCCAGTAATATAAAAACATAAATTGAGTTAATATTTTAATAAATATTGAAGGGGGTAATTAACCAATTACCCCTCCTTTGTATCCGCCATAGCAATAGTAATCGTCAATTTCAATGATTAATCCAAGTCGATACGACGGTGTCGTGCAGAGTTTTTTCGGCGTCGCTTCACTTTTTATAAGGCCATCGATTTAAATTTAAAAGAAAAATACCGGCTTGACCGTACTTCTACGAGTAATGAGGTCGTCGTTGGCTCAAGTGGAGCAATCGAAATCTTGAGAATCGTTCGTCCCACTGCAGCACTCTAGGTTATTATGGGAAGAGCAGGGTGAGAGAGGGGGGTTGGGAAAGGAAGTTGTGGTGGGGAGGTGAAGGGAGAGGGAGATAGGGGAGGGTAGAGGTGGAATAACAAAAGGATTACCGCGACCGAGTATACGAGCTGGGAGAGAGAGGGGTGTGAAGATGTGAGCGGAGTGTGGGTGATGGGGGGGTCACGGCCAAAGGACCAGCAACAATGTAGGACTACTTCCACAGTCGGGTTTTTCGGGAGGCCATAGCGGAGGAGGGGTGAGATGGAGGGGAGGAGACGGGGGGGGGGGTGCGAAACGGCGGTGCATGAGAATTGGCCGCCTCGCAGCACTCACGTCCGGCGGAACAAGAAGCGGTTTCATCATTGCACCCGAGTCCGAAGATGACTCGCGTTTTGCTCGCTATGCGGCGCTGCCTCCTTTTGGGATTCCCTTTCTCTTATTCGTATTTTGTTCGTGTTTTTTTGGTGTCTTTTTAGGAATAGTACACCCATCCCTCGATTTACACGGGAGATGCGTTCTCGAAAATCGCCGTGTAAATCAAAACCGTGTAAATCGAAACTAAACCGTCATATAAAGTGGTGGGTTGGGCTCCTATTTATGTAAAAATTAAGCATATTTTGGAAATTCGGATGTAATTATAATAATATAAGCATTATATAAATTAACGTTCACATTAAATAAAAAATAAATTAATAAAAGAAATTTGAACTCAGAAGTAATGATAGAATAAATATTAAAGAAAATAACATATATTAAACCAAACAAAAACTTAATCCAATCTGGGAAATTCAAAATTGAAGGAATAAAAAAACTGTTTAGCAAGGAAATACATCTAATTATAAAATTGAAAAAATTAATTTAACGAAAACTTGAATAAATTTCTCCTCAATCACTGTCGTCTTCAGCGTCATAAACAAATTTATCAACAGACGTAGTCTAAATCGAGGGATGGTCCCGTTTTCTTGACCGTGTAAAACTGAAACCGTGCACATCAAGTACCTTGTAAATCGAGGGATAGGTGTATATGTTATCTTTAATTTATTTGTGAATTACGTTGCCTCGGCGTTGGAGGTCATTAAACTCGGAGTCTTTGGTGTTAGGAGGCTCTGTTCTTTGGGTCCCTAAATGTGACCATGGACGCGAAGCACGCTCTTTTTCTCTAATTAAATTTACTTTAATTTGGCTTGAATTTCATTTAGAAAAAACATCCAAGTTCGAATCTTAAATATCAGGTTCAACTAATCATATTCATTTTTAATTGCCAACCGACGTAATCGTTCTCGGGCGAATAAATGTGCCTTCGCCTCTTGAAATTTGAACTTAAGTTCTTCGGTTAAAATCTTCCTGTATTTGCAGAAAATTCATCGCGCGGTTTTATCTTTATCAAGAAATGCTGAAGCAATTTCGGACAGAAACTTAAAATTTGTACTATTATTAATACAACGGCCGTATAAAACCTCGGTACAATATATGTACATTGCATAAACTTTCTCACATACGTATACGTCTAATATCACTAGACTCTTACCTAAATGGAAGGAACTCGCACTGATAATTAAACAACAAAACCGACGAAATTGTTTCTGCGCGTAATTGGTATTGATACATTAATAAACTCTTTTATTTGAAAATCAAACTTGATAAGTAATTATACCATACATAAATATCAAGTATTATGTGGATTGGTGAAGCCATTTTGTCGCTGAATCATTGTTACTGGACGAAGATTGTTAAGAGAACGGGAGAGCTGGGCGATAACTGCGTGTAAAATTCGATATATTACAACGCCGTTGAGCGCTGAATAATTACTGTTTTGACAAATATGGCTTAAGCACAATCGTGTATGACTCCAACCCCTATTGCTGACTGAATTTTAATCAAAATCAGAGCCATTTTTGAATATTTTGTTAAAATATCGTCCATCTCTTCACGGTTTCTATTCTGGATAATAGTATGCCCAAATGCGAAATACGATTTGATTTTGTTTAACCGTTTAGGACTAGAGCCACACACAGACACAATGCCACTTTTTTGGACTCGGGGACACCTGAAATATCTCCAAGTCGATTCTATTCGCCATTTACAATACTTTTTCTGTTGCTTATAAGAGAAAGTCGAAATTGACAGCATTACCGTATGCGCGTATTAACTAAAACAAAATTCATTGTTGTCGTAGTGTTATTTTAAAGAAAACATTTAATTTTGTTGCTTAAAATTTTCAGCTCATATTTAGCAAAACGTTTTTTTTAATCGATCTATTTACGCCATGCGGTATTTCCTGCCGATTTCTGTCTGGACGGAGGCAACCTTCTTTTACCTCGTTCTCGCTAGTCAGGCGAACCTAATCGCTTATTGTAATTAGATGACCTCGTTTGCCCCTAGTTTGAAGCGATCTCCCCGTTCTATAGAACGTTAGGTCGATTGGACCGAGAGAATGGAAGCGTAAATTCATCAATCAAAACTTCTTGTTCTCGCTCCATCTTCGAGATTGGCCCGAATCTGGCGAAAAGTGGGTCGTCGACGAATAAGAAGAATAATGGCCATCTTCGGAGTGAGAGAGATGGTGTCCAATGGTGAGAGGGGATAAAGAAATCTCAACGCTCAAGTTTTTCGGTTCGAATCCAACGTGTGTTGTAAATTGGGGCGTGGATTTTTTTTTGTTCGACGCTTGCACGGGACAAAGGGATTTCTTTAAGCGTGTGAAACGTCTCCTCGACGACCCGAATTTCTTCGTTTATCGCAGTTGACATTCCACCGAATTGCATTTTTATCCTACTTTCCACTATGGAAACAGGCTTGTTGTTTCGTCGTCGGGTCTTTCTCGCTGTCTGTCTGCCCCCTCCTAATAACTTTTAAACCAATACACTGACTTTCATGACACTTGGTGGAAATCTCCTGCTACTTTGGGCCGAGCTCTCGAGGATAGTTTTTGTTGCGAATATTGAAAGTCCTGGGTTCGATTCCAGGAACTATACTTCCGATTTGATTTACATGGGAAATCTGAAATCCATCGTGCGGATTAATTTTCTCTTGTGCATTAAAATATCTTAGAATTGTAATATCGAAGCGGGGTTTGTACTATTTTTTGAGGAAATGGAGGAAGATTTTAATTTGTATCGTAGAATTTTGCTTATAGATCGTATTTCTTTGAATTTCGCTTAAACACTGAACTTGAAGTTTTTATCACTCATTACGAGAGTGTTGCCATAGCATCTACTATTGTTGTACTCGAATTCGGTGTAGTCTAATACACACACGCGTTATTTTTGCCTCACAAATACTCGTGTTCAATTTATTATTCCGTTCGAATCTATTTGCAATATTTTGTGACTCTAAATTATGAAGTTTGTGAATACAAAGAGCTACATATCCGCGATGAGTTTAAAGCTATTAAAGCCAATATACATAGGTATTAAATACATGATTCAATTGGAAAGGAGGCATCATAAGTTCCGTTAGGATCATCTTGTTATCCTTGTCGCGTGAATGGAAATTTTTTCTTTTAATCCGCGAAAATTATTGGACTTTCAAGCTGCAATTCATTACTACGGATTTATTGCTCGCTGTGTGCGAAGTGAATACGTACATGTGCCCTTCCGCTCGCATAATTCTTCTTCGAAAACATATGACCGTCTTTAGTGGTAATTTTTATGAAGGATCGAGGCTATAAGTTGTTCTGCGAATTCCACTTTATCCTGTTGGCGAATTGGGAAGGTCTACTTTACATTAGGCCCTAAATGGACTTTTTACTTATAGCACATTAATAATCCGCCTACAGCAGTGTCTTTCAAAGTACGGGTCGCGACCCAGAACTGGGTCGCGAGGCCCATGAAGAAAATCTGAGCTCTCAGTATATAACCGACTGAAATGTTATTAAAATGACAGGGGACTAAATGCTCTTATTATATAAATGCCAATCTTTTAGTACGAGTTACGTTTTAAAGGGGGTTAATGAAAACTCAATTCAGAACTCGCTTTTCTCCGTGTTTCCTGGGTCGTGAGACATTCCACTGGGTCGCGATACAAAAAGTTTGAAAAACACTAACCTACAGCATGGAAGTGGTTGTGTATGAGATATTTCCGATTGTTTTCATTTCTTAAAAGTCTGAATTTACGAGCCTCGATGCAGACATTCTTGATAAAGAATTACATTTCTTTCTCGTAATTACTAATCTAGACTCTATCCATTATTTTCCTTATCGCAAGTAACGCATTTGGAATGTTTTATAACCTGGAGCGCCTCCTTCCGTCATAGTTGCAAAATGACAACGCTTCGTTTGTTTATTAGGAATTATTGGCTTATCAACCTCTTGGAATATTATAGCCATTACTCCTTCCACACCGAACACACTCACAAGGGAGGAGGGAAACCCGGTACCGGCATTAGCCTACTCTTAACGAAGTGCACCAAGGGGGTGAACGTCTTAACGTCCCTCCCGAAGCACGGAACGCTGACTTGGTGCGGTCTCCTCATATCACACAAGTAGGGGACGGGTGGATCCAATGTAAAAAAATCCGACCTCCGCCGGATTCGAACCTGGGACCGCTGTGCGGAAGGCCCAAAGTCGAACCACTCCGCTACCCCCCCAATCAAGTGATGAATTGCGGCCCTCTTGCGGTAGACAAAAAAAACATCTCAAGTGAGCATTTCCGCTCGTTTCGCGCAAATCAAGCTCTTCGGTAAACTCACCCCCTCGTCCCCCTGATTCTCGAATTATCGTTAGAAATCGAATAAAGTATTCATGAGACAATCCCGTCGCTGCGAGGTAAGACGGCTGCGGATTTAATTGCTGTGAAAGGGAGTCAAGGAGAGAAGGGAGAGGAACAGGGAGGGAAGAAGAGAGGGAGGAGAAAGGGTTGATAGGGAAAGTTTTTACATTTATTAGCGCAGGCAAGAAATTCAGCTCACTCGGCGGAGACGGTTCTGAATTAAAAACGAGACCAGTCTGTGAGAAGGAAGCCGAGAGAGAGACGCGATTCTTGGTTGCCATTAGATGCGCGCGTACTCGTCAATCGTTATTCACCTTCGCATTGTTTGATTTCGTTGCTTTGTAGATCGTTTTGAACTCTTGGATTGTTACGTATTCCTTGATGCCATCAAGGACTTCCATCTTTTTTTCCTTTTGAAGCATTTTGTTGAGGCCTTTCTCCTGAATTTCGAAACTGCGATGGACCGTCCTAAAGGAAAGGAAATCCGTTTCAGAATAACTTGGTTTAATTCCGCTTTAGAAAATGTATACAGCAGCGCGACCTAGGCCTGGGCTCTAAGCTACGTCACGGGGCTGATTTTCTGAAGTTCCATCGAAACATGTTATTCCGAAACGATTTTTGTTTCTTTTTTACTTTCTCCATATACGTAGTATAGGGGAAAGTATTGTATTCATGAAAAAAATCGACTTCGAGATTTCAACGGAAATACACGTTTTGAGGTCCCCTGAACACATTTTGGCCATTTTCTCCATGATGTCTGTGTGTGAGATAGCTTTTTGTGGGTGCTCTAACTCAAAAACTATTAATCAGGTCTACGCGAAATTTTATAGTTAACATTTTTATAAAAGTCACAAGAACTGATTAGTTTTTGGTAAAGATCGGTCAACCGGAAGTGGGTGTTTACTCTTTTCACTTATCCGCTATTTTGAAATATTTGCTTTAATATTTGATTTGTGTAAAAAATACTGGAATTAATGTTTTAAGAAATTTAATTTTCTACAACATTTGTTTGGAACAATTTACCATATAATGCATAGTTAAAGAGATATTTTAACAACTATTTTTTTAGCTGCCACCATCTACCGGCGGCTATTTTTAACAGCTGACGCTTAGTTACGTCTGGTAATGCTCCTTTTTATTTTCTTAATTATTGGAGATTCCTGGCTATGTCCAATATCAGAAGGCTATGGTATGAGTCTATTTCTATCCTTTTTAAAATTTAAATTTTCTAACAGTTCCTTAAAATATTCATTATCATTTAACCTATTTGGAATTTTTAGAAATATTACAAGTATGGAGATAATTATGTGGTGGCCACATCAGATTTTTTTACTTTAGTTTATAAGTGGTAATAATACGACTTTGTATCACTTTCCTTAATCAATATTCTCAGAAAACGTGATGAAATAAATAAATTATTCATTATAAGAATAAACCTAACAGGCGTAACGTAACATCGATGTTGTTTTTCATCACGTGTATCCCGCAGGGTTAAAAACGCGCGGGCTCTAATACATGGCCGTCTTCGGAGCCAGATCGGGCATGTTCGACAATGCTCGGCATCTCCTCGTGGGAATCACTTCCAAAAAAGTAGAGGCACTCTCTGCTTCTGTAGAATCACAACGTTCGTACCAAGGCGAAAGGGGGTTTACACGGTCGATGTCCTTTCACTTGCCTTCGATTCGTCTGTCGTTCTACACTGGTTGCCTAGTCTAAACGGACTTTCAGTCACCGCGTCGCAGGCAACCGGGCGTAACTCGGGCAACTCATTTTTCGAATGCGATTTCCCATTAAAACTGTATCGCCCGAGTGTGGTTGCGAATTACTTAGATTTTATCTGCGCAACTCTTGGGGCAATAAACTCCCGAGGCTAACTAGATCCGTGGTTTTCGGATGCCGTGGGCGGATGCGAGAGATATTTCCTCCTCTCGGGAGACGACATTCCCCAGACGCATTGAATCCATTTTGCATTGTATTCGCGCGCGGAAGTGGAAGTGACTCGCTTTGCATTTATTAGGTTCCATGATGGTATTTCACGAGCATTCGCTTCCGCATAATTTATACTGTTATTCCTCATTTTGGGAATTATTCGATCAATTTCCTTTCCGTAATTGCTGATCTTGGTGATGTCCGTCCGTACACATATATCAGGGAAGAATTGGCTAAACCGATTTCAACCAAATTTGCTACATAGAATCTTCGCATAAATAAATGACCAAAAGGACATATTTGGACCGAATCTACTCAACAGGGGTGCCAAAATTGCGAAATCTTTTCGGTAATTATGAATTTGGAAGGAATTGGCCGAACCGATTTCAACGAAATTACCTATGAAGGAAGTGTGCAACATAAAAAAAGCAAAATCAATATGATTAATTTATGCATAGAAACCAGGGCTGGCACAAAACGGAATAATAAAATGTCTTTTTACACTGTTAAACTGTCCGCATAAATTTTAACCAGATTTATTATTTATAATGCGCACATATAAAAAACCATAATTGCATTTCTGGACCGGATAAGCCAAACAGGGGTGCCACAATAACAAATTAAAGTCTTTCAGTAATTTTAGATATGGAAGGAATTGGCTGAACAGATTTCAACCAATTTTTTTACATAAGATTTGTACAGCACCATAATGAAATCAAGATGTTTAATGTGGAGCTACATAGCGGGGCTACTACAGTAAAAAATAAAATAATATTTCTTTTACACATACTTCTTGAGAACTGACCCCATGGATTTTAGCCTAATATGGTATATATAATATCCATATAAATAAATAGCCAAAATATCATATTTCAACCAGGTCGACTAAACACGGCTACCACAATATCAAGGTTACAATTTTTCTGTAACTATGAATTTGGAAGGTATACGATTATACTACGGTGAATTTGACGAAAAGCACTTCCGTACCACGGGAAACCCGTGTACATCCGTACTTTCATTTTGTTTCGGTGATGAAATAAATTACTGAAAACATCATAGCGCTCGTTGCGAAGTCGAGTCGTTCATCTTTGAGCGGAGGTAAAGCGTGTCGAGTCGAGATTCAGTAACACACTCGGGGGAGAAAAAAACGCGTTAATGGCTGTCGTTTCGGCTCGCGTTGCGAAATGATTTGCCAATATAGCGCTTCCCTTGTGCAACGGCGATGCTTTTTTTTGCATGGGAAATTAGCGAAGATTCCGCGCGGAAAGAAACAGGAATGATTTTCGTGCTACGGTTTAACATTTGTTATGCGAGGTGATATTTTTTCTCCGTTAAAATTTCTGCTCGTTATTTTTTTGCGTATGAGTTTCTTCTTGTTTGTTGCCGCAATATCGTGAGTATTGGTGTTGGGCATCGTTCGGGGTTACGTATCATGCGAAGTCTCAACGATGCAAGGGGGAAAATTATTCCGTGCGACGAGTCTCTGTAAAAATGTGGATTTCTGAGTCGATCCCATTCTTTCAACAGCTGCCGACTCTTCTTATTTACATGGCTTCTGGAACCTTAAAGAGTAAGTTGGTGGTTACTTAGCCGCCACTCCTCTTTCTCTCTTCCTCTCTCCATATATCGTTCTCTCTCTCTCTGTCAGAAAAGGACGTACCGAAAGCCGACAGCGAAAAATCACGTCTTTAAGAATCTGATGTCGCTGCGGATCATTTCGCGGTTACTCTGACAGGAAGGAGAACGCGTACGCATATTGTGCCATCGCGTCTCGGAGAAACGCATTTCCAAGGCGTGAATTTTCGCATCGAGTCTATGGATTACGTCTCCTCTTTTTCCCAGTTGTTTTGTTTTATTTGACTCAACGGAATGATTAACTGTCAGGTGTAATGTGACAATTCGTGAAATCTTGATGTCCTATCTACAAGTTATGTGATTGTTTGTGATTGGAGGATTTTAATCTCGACTGCATTTGGTGCGTGTAGACGTTAGACTCGGTCATGTCTGTTTTTTTCTGTGGATAATCTAATCGGAGGGTCGTCGCGACGAAATTACCCATAAAATTCTGTTAGTATAATGCAATCCCACCGTTTCAGTTACATTAATAATATCGAATTTCGTTTTAGCATTGGCGGTTGGAAAATCATTACTGTTTCCTCCTCTGTTCTAAAACTTACCGCCACTGAAGGTTCTTGCCTACGAGGCGATTCCGGTCAGTTTTCCTATTACTTATTAGCCAAGAATGGAGTAGGCTTCTGTCCCTCGCGGTGTGGATTCCTTTATTCTCTCATTTGTCGAAATCTTTGTCGGCTCAAATACAGTTTCCTCCCGCTCTCCACGAGTTCGTTCAACTTGATTGATTTCCGACGAATGGCATCACTCCGCTAAATTAACTCCTATCCCAACATAAGTAACTTAGCCTTAATTGGAACTTAAGTGTCAGTCCCTCCAGTGTGCGTGCTTTTGACGTGTTGAGCAAACTACCGCGGAAATTGTTTTGAGCTGAATACAGATATTTCGAAATAACAGGTGAGTCGGGAATTTATATAAGTCGATTAATTTACCGCTCATAAGCTTGGGTTCTTCACAGTAAATACTTAACATTCATTCGCGAAGCAATGTTTATACTTGTTTTTCTTCGCTTTTTCTCCTAATTGAATATCCTCTTCTGTATTTGCATTTAAGTCGATGTAATGAAAGTATTCCACGCAAGAAATGGATGCATTTACTAAATTTTCCAGTCCATGTATGAAACGGTATGTCAATTGGTACCGCCATTGAGGATTTTATATTTTTTTAATTCAGCGAACAAACTTAACTGAGATATAGGAGTGGCGGTGTGGTTAGAGCGTTGGCCTTCCACGACGCGGTCCCAGGTTCAGATCCGTCGGAGGTCAGATTTTTGCTTACTTTCCAGAATAGAAATACACTTATAGTTTTATCGTTGTGTCTGTCTGTCTGCCCCCTCCCCTATTAAATTTAAACCAATAGACCTATTTTTATGGCACTTGGTGGAAATCCCTTGCCACTGAGGCCCAGCTCCCGAAAATAGTTTTTGTTGCGAAGATTGAAATACCGGGTTCGATTCCAGGAAGTATCCTTCCCATTGATTTACATGGAAAATCTTAATTCCATTTGCAGGGTAATTTTATCTTGCACATTAAAATGTCTTATGGTAGAATTTTGTTTATCGAACATATTTCTTCGAATTTTGCGTAAATACTGGCGTTTTTTCAGTTGTTATCACTCATTACGAGAGTGTTGCCATTGCAACGACTATTGTTGGACTCGGATTCGGTATGGCATAGTAGAGGGCTGGCCAATACGTCGATCACGGCATTTATTTCGGTCGATCGCCACCGAATTATATTAAACGAAAAAAATTAATTATTTAATAATCCATTTGTCAAAGTGATCTATTTGTCGTTATGTTCAGGCAGTTAGATAATACAGGCAAAGATAATTTCACGCCAACTATAAAGATAGCGCTGTTGGCGTGCTTTGGGCACGTTGTTCCAACATTTGACCAACAGATGGCTTTGCTTCAAAATCAAGTCGAACCAATCGATACAAGGTCGATATATTCGATATAAGAAAAGTTTCGCCTATCCCTGTTGGACACACACGAATAGTATGCTTGGTGTGCACAGTGAAGCGCGCTTATTCGTCATCTATCTTTACTTCGGGCATTTGTAACAAATTAAAAGTTGTTTTTTTTGTGTAATTTTTAAAGCCTTCTGATTTAAAATGAGTGCTCCGAAAAAAAGTAAAACTTATCATTTTCATCAAGAAGTACTTTTTCGTAATGATAAAAGAGGAATGTTGTTGCCTGATTTGTAATGGCAATTCCTAAAAAAAGGTAACAGCACTCTGCACGGCAAATACCAATTTGACTTCCCACCTAACAGTGAGGTTAGAAAAATTAATTTGAAGGAACTTAAATCCAGATCATCAGTACAACAAACCTTGTTCGCAAAACCTACCTTACAAACGAAAGCAGTAACCATCGCATTCATTCTTGCAAAAAAAATGTAAAATGTTTTCTGGTGGTAAATTCCTTTAAAATGCGATTTTAGAAGTAGCAGAAGTACTTTTAGAAATTTATAAGAAAAAGAATGAAATAAAAACTTCTTTTCAAGATCTGCAATTATCTTAAAATAGTGCGATGCGGCGGACTGGAAAAATGATTGAAAATTTGAGTGGAGAATTGCATACAAATATTGTCAGCTGCGATAAAGCCCAGTTGCTCGTCTTTATTCGTATGGTTTTCGATGATTTTACCACTAGAGAAAAAAGCTGGGCATGATTCCTTTGACAGAGAGAACAACAACAACGCCTTCCAAAATTTCGTCGATGAGATTAAATTATCTCTCTTTAAGCTTGTATCCATTACGGCAGAGGGTGCCAAAGCAATGACAGGGTATCTTAAGGGATTCACCGCATTGTGCCAAAAAGTTGATGCATTCCCAGATTTCTTGATCTATCATCGTATCATTCATCAACAAATATTAGCCAGTACGAGAGTAAATACAAAAAGTGCGATGGCCATAACCTTCAAAATCGTGAATTCAATCCGAGTACAATTTCTTCGAATGCGTCTTTTCAAAATGGAACTAGATGAAAGACAACCAGATCTAGTATTACACACAGATGTGAGTTGTCTGAGTCGGAGTAAGTTTTTTCAAAGATTTCGTGATTTGTTGAATGAAATTATAACTTTCCTTAAATGAAGGAGAGATAATTATCATCAGTTACAGGATGTGGACTGACTGTTTGATCTGGCTTTTCTTACAGATTTCACAGGCAAACTAAGTGCTCCGAATTTATAGGTGACATTATTGGCTGTCTATCTGTTTCGAAAAGCCCGGTCATCAGAAGACGAATTTTGGAGATGTTTCTCTAGAGAAGCACCCTAATGTGAAATAAACGGCGCAATATATATTGCACAAACTTTCTCATATACGTTTGATCTCATTTCACTTATTGCCCCGAAATTATCTCTCCCCTCTGACGCGTGCGCTGAGCGTCTTGTACAAAAATAATTACACTGGACGACATAGTAACTTTTTTGGGGCATACGTCTTATGTTAGTGACTATTATTTGTGACATCAGGCTGTACGGTTGGATGGACTTGAAACGAAATCCATAGAGGTATTTTTGAGTAAATCGAATCGTTTCAAAATATCCAAGAATAAAGTACCCTTAATTGTTGCGCAATATCGTTTATCTCATTAGAATGTCTTTTATGAATGATTTTATCCATAACTATGAGATATCATTTGATTTAGTTTAACCGTAAGGCTGTAGTAAGAGTTGGAATGGATCGTGGCGGAGGCGTGACCTAATAAGGCTAAGGTAAGGTAGCTTAGCATACATTGTAATGTCACTGGACAGCATATAGTGTTCAAAGATATATGGCTTAGGTAGTATTATTTGTGACATCAGGCTCTACAATTGTTATGATTTTAATCAAATTCTCTGGAGCCATTTTTGAGTAAATCAAATTTAAAAAAAAGGTCTGCAAAAGAAGATATATTGCATAAATACGAGATATCATTCGATTTTATGTACGCGTTTGGGCCCTAGAACGGCGAACAGACAGACAGATGGCTTGGCGAAAACCACTTTTATGGACTAAAACGTGTATTTCTATCAAAATCTCGAAGTCGAATTTTTTCATGATAACAATACTTTCTCAATATACTACGTATATGAGCAAGTAAAAATGCAGTGAACTGATCCATTCTTGTTTAGGTTCAACATATTTATGTGAATCAGCTTTTTCATATTTGAAGCAAACGAAGACGAAGCACCGTTCCTGTCTTACAGATTTGCATACAGAAGATTCATTAAGATTAGCCTTGACACAGTACACACCTGACTTTGGAAGCTAGGCAGATGATATGAAGGCACAAATTTCTCATGAAATGGTAATTTAATTATAATATTAATAAAAGAAACATTTTTGTACCATGTAATTTACTTTTTTATTTGAATCATGGGAGGGAGGGGGGGGGGGAAGAAGTGAATAGATATAGTAGCTCGCAGCTAGTTTTAATGAAAAAAGTCGATCGCGTCGCAAAATAATTTGGCCACCCCTGGTATAGTTCTTACATGCGTTATTTTTGCCGCACAAATGCGCGTAATCAATTTAATATTACGTTCGAATGTATTTGTAATATTTTATAACGCTAAATTATGAAATTTGGGAGCAGAAAGACCAACTCATACGTGGTGATTTTAGAGCTATTAAAGCCAATATATGTAAGTATTAAATACATGATTAAATGTAAAGTAGGCATCATAAGTTCCGTTTGGATCATCTTGTTCAATCTAGGATCGCCCAGTCCCCTACTTGTGTGCTTTAAGGAGACGTTAAACAGTTGGCCTCCTTGGTGTTCTTCGTAAATAGTAGGCAAATGCCGGCACTGGGTTTCCCTCCTTTCTGTGTCCGGTGTGGAAGGCGACGGGAAACCACCGCACCATGTATGTTTATTCCCTAGTCAAACCGATCAATGAATTGGTAGGGCCTGTCGTAAGACATAACATTAGAATGAATGAATATTTTATTAACTGTCGCAAGCGGACCGCATGCAATACTTTAATTTATACTGAACCTCAAAGAAAGTATTTGGTCTTCGCGATACTGCACGCTGCCATGCAGCTTAAAAAACTCGATCACGGGCGTTTCATCATATTTTTGAACCCTCCCTTTCTAGCCCTCTCAATCAATATCAATCTTAAAACCAATGCCTTTGCAGGAATTGACGCTTGTGCCGAAGTCCACATAGGACGTCTTTGTCCCATGGACTTAGAAGGAAAGGTCTTGCAGCATACGGTGGCATGTGTTATCGGGAAACGGTTTCTTCACGATCTCGTTGCACTTGCGTCGTTGCTCGAGTCGTATTGTATGTTCTGAAATTTCCGTTCATTAATTGGTCGCAGTGAAGGATTTGTTCCCCAAATTGTGGCCAAGAAGTTGCAAAGAGGCAGGAAAGTTGAGGCGATGCAATAAGCGACAATATGCAATCATCTCCGCGTCTCCTTCGTTTATACGACGCCATTTCCGTTCTGTTGGTGATAGCAGCCATTCGAACCACTTGTGTCCTGCCCATCGAGTGGCGCCGTATTTTTTTAGCCCGTAAAGAAACTTACTTTTTGGCATCGTCATACTATTCGTTTCGAAATCCTCTTACCGTCCAACTCAGTTCTTAAAACATGGCCCTCTGGGTATATTGCTGGAACTTAAATGCACGTTCCTGCTATCGGATGGGAGGGCAGATCCAGAGACATTTTATGGGAGGGATGGCTACCGCTCTTCCCTTGAATTCGCCACTGCCAATGGCCATTCGGAATAGCTCCTCCGGTGTCTACTTTTCCATTGTCCAAAGGACAAATCAAGGAATTTTGTACGGAATGGGAACGATATCGCATCTATCGGGGGATTACAGGTTTCTGCCAACTCCCCTTAAACCCGCCACTGGATCCAGTCGGTTTTCTTGCTCGAATAAATCAATAAATCAAATCAATAAAGGATTTGTTATGTTTTTCTGATACTTGGCAGAAGACTGTTTTAGCGATTGTTCGTCCTAATCATGCCGGGGAAATGGTCGTATCTACTCGTATCTTCATTGGTGGCGTGCTTATTGTAAAATGCCGTGAAGCACTTCTTTCTGAGATAATTGGAAATAAGTCGATAATTCCGACATTCCGGCCGAGCTATCACTCGTGCTCTTTAGAGCATACAAATCTTAGCTGCGATTGGTCGCTCAATTTTCATTCAACTCGGCATCATTTTGAGGCTGTTCTAACTTCAAGAGCCTGTATTTCGCAGCCAATTAATTCAATCCCTCTTTGCCTTTGCGTTCAGCCCCTTTCATCAATCAGCCAGATTTTATGAGTCTGAAGTATTCATTCCGCCTTGCCACTGATTTTACTTCTCCCAAACAAGATTCTCCACTTACCCGACACTTTTTAATCTTTTAGCTCTCTTTTGCATTTTGAATGGTAATCTCACGACGAGTACTCGGCTCAATCTCTTTCTTTTCTCCACAACGGAAATTTATCGAAGCAAGAGCGTCGCGAGGTCGTCCGGCAAACACACACACATTGGTGTATTAATCGATCGATGTATGTATCCGTGTGGGAGGTTTAGCACGTGGGTGGATTTACCGTCGGAGGAGAAAAGAAGTGGGTTAAGGGAGGCAGAAAGAAGGGGAGGGCAATTGGGCTAACTGGGTCATGCAGAAGGAAGACCTACGCGCGGGAAGGGGCGGGGGAGGAACGCCCTCGCTAATGGATCATCCGGAGGATAATAGGAGCACGAATGATTTCGAGTGAGGTCAAAAATACTTTTAGACGAGGTTAAGAGTGTTTTCGGTCGCATACAGCGTGCGGTCGACCTCGCCCGCATCCGCTGGGCATTCCGTATTGTGCGGATTGGAAAAAAAGGAGTGGATGGGGGAGAGATGACACGTGATGTCCGCTCCGTCTCCGTTCGTTTCGAGAGGAGTAAAAAGAAAGTCTCCAGCTCGTGCACTGCTCGCGGAGGGAGTAGGGATGCGGGTAGGCAGAGAAAGGGGGCGTCGCAGCAGCGGTGACGGCACGTGCAGACGCATGCTCTTATAACTTATTGGCACGAAAGATCGAACGTGAATGTAGCCAATGACGTGCGTCGGTGCTTAAATATCCACACCTCGTGGCGATTTAGTTTGCGAGTTGTTTTTCGATATTCCAGTCGTATCAGAAACCGTCACGAAATTAAAACGTCTCAAAGAAAGAGGGAGAGTTGTCCACAATAAAACACAGTGTACATTTCGTGTTTTATTATGCACAATCAGCAGAGGATTTGTAATAGGGCCAAAGTAGGCAATGGCCTAGGGGCGGCAATAAAAAACAGAATTTCGGGAATAAAAAAATTATTATTGCGCAGACTTTTGATGAATTAAACTATTATGATCCGCAGACGGGTGGATGTACACACAAACCATGTACATGAGCGATTTTTTAGAAAAAAGTGCCAAAAAGGGGGCGGAAAAATAATTTGGCCTAGGGGCGGGAAATTTCAAAATCCGCTACTGTGGACAATATTAAACACTTCGACGACGTCTCGCCTGAGAAAGTTAGTTATAAAGAGAGGATTATTCGTAGGTATATGTGTCTATTAATTGTTGAAGAATCCCCCGATGCTTGATTTAAATTACGACTGCGTTTCGTTGTATTATTTCTATCGTCTAATTTAAAATTTGACGGTCAAGCAGAGTTGAGAAAATGTTCAGTAGTTTTATGAATTAGTTTAAATGAAACTAGAGAGTAGGCACTCCCTTGATGCTTATCAATAAACCTATGCGCAAAAATGTGTCGGTACGAGATATCGAGAGGCGAAGGTAAAAAACAGGACAAAATATAGCTGAAAACATAACTGAGCCTAGTACCAATAATAGGCGTGTTTTGGCGTTATACCTTCAGTTCGCGGAATCGAACATACGAAATTGACGGACGAAACAGTTCATCCCCGACTATTGCTGCGAAATAACCCTCGCGACCTCGGCGCTAAAAGTCGTATTATTTCAGAAGCGTCTTTCATCGTGCGGTAGGCAATAAAAACATAATGATCCCTTCCTTTTTTCGATGGCTAACTTCGCGTTCGAGCGAAATTAATATTTCAACTGACCCGAGGAAGACGATTTCGCCGTGTCTTAGCAACCGTGAAGTCTCTTGCTCGATGCCTGGGACCGGATATCCTTATGGTTGGATCGCATTATATTTTAAGGTTTGCCTGTTTCCCTCTCTCTTGCCAAATTTATTACTTATCCGCAATCGCTTTCGAATTTTTAAGTGTGTTATATGCAATAAATATGTTGGCAACCATTTTGAGGTTTACTTTTCGACAAATATGAAGTAGGCGTAGCGGTTGTCGTTTTTTAAAAAGTTATTATCTATTTAAATTTAAAATATCTGCTTTAGTAACAGAGGCTATGTATTTTACACTAAATCATCTAGAACAGGAGTCTCAAACTCGCGGGCCACGTACGACCCGCGTGGTTCATTTATGTGGCCCGCGAAATAAACCACCTTATACTACACTGCCTGAACTCAAAATTTATTTCTTATAAAATATCTCACGCAAATCTTTATAAATAATTTAAGAAGTTCAAGAAGTGTATTAAATCAGCACTTCCAAAATATCCGCTGTATGTTGCTCACTCCAATTTATTTATTATTATTTATTAACATCCCTCTCTGTTGTGATACGGAATGACGCCCTTACTGCTGATAGTGTGTTCCTTTGGCGTCCGAATGTAGTAGTTTTTATAACGAATGGGTTAAAAAAGACATCATAGGGTTGAGACGATTTCACTCTTGCGGAAGGGGAGAATGAAATACCGAAATACTACCCTCGGATTTGCTGGGGAGCCTTTTTTGCGGTCCGCAAACTGATGAGATGATGATCTAGAGCAGGGGTGCGCAAACTTTTCATGCCGCGCCCCAATTTTTGTTCAAAGTACAAACTTGGGCCCCCCCTACCATGGCTGGCAAGATTTTTTGTCAAGATTTGGTATTTGCGAGGGGTTTTATGTCGATGATAATTTTGAGAAATAGTATGTTACAAAAAATGGTATATTTTATTAAAACTGAAAATAACAAAATAATTCAAGATAAATACACAAAATGAACATTCTAATAGGAATAAAATCAAATATCACTAAATTAATGAAATTATACAGCAATATGAATACAAAAATAAATATCACATTTTAAAATAACAATAAGAAAAGCACAAAAAAAGAAAACTAACACTTGATTTTTTATGAATAGATTTAATTCAATGGGATCTGTGGGCTTGTCTCTTATTGGCAATTTCGTCCAGTCTCGGCTTAATTGATGAAATCGCCACTCTCAATTCTGATTCATGGTGTTCTTACTGACAATTATTTTACTAAATTTATTTGTAAATCAATAAAGAATAAATCCACCGCTTCAGAACTAGACATTGCACATTTCAATAGACGTATTCACATGACGGCCTTCGTTCGACAACGTACTGCATTATAGTGCGATAACGCGCACTGTAAACAAAGTCACGGTCACGCTGAATAGAGTGAGGGCATTCCCAGCATGTTACTCTCTTAAATACGAAAGATTACAGAAATATAACATTGTAAACAAAAAAGGTATATGAAATATGAAAAAAGAACTAAATATTCTTACAGTTAAAATTAAATCATGGCTATAATCGCGCCCCTCGCATCATTTGTCGCGCCCCTTAGTTTGCGCACCCCTGATCTAGAGAAATACATATCGAAGCGCCTGGCGGAGAATACTGTAAAAATAAACGAAACCACTCGTTTATCAGAAGAAACGACCACGAATGTGGAAGAGGTGAGATGGGTTTCAGGTCAACGAGGTATCGATTTTTTGCTATCGCGATCACGTATCACAAGATGAGTCAAGCCTAAAAGCGTGTGAACTTACATGGACATGTTGTTACGTTCCACCCCCTGCCGCCTCTTACTGGTGTGGCGAATTTTATGTTGGTGTAGCGAATAACTTCATTATTATTTTTTGTGAAGTTTTATTGTTTGTGCATTAAACACGCTGACTTCATATTGATGCCTTTTTTTGCAATTTTCGCATGCAGTCGGATGCCAACTGTATCATTGGCGTTGTAGTTACCCATACTTGTTTCCAAAATGTCTCTAAAAAATAAGAATATTTTCCCAGAATGGTGGCCCGCTGTTATGCTTCTATTGCATTCTTTCACGTTGCGTTCAAT
Source organism: Tanypteryx hageni (assembly GCA_028673005.1). NCBI lineage: Eukaryota > Metazoa > Arthropoda > Insecta > Odonata > Petaluridae > Tanypteryx > Tanypteryx hageni. Next base: position 152,016,090 of record CM054114.1, read on the forward strand.
TCATATCTTAATTTCTTCCTCGAATTCTTCCTTCTTTTATTCTCCCAAAATAACTTATTTTCGCTCACAGCCGAGGTCATTTTTTCCGTTCACGGGATTTTCCTCGAGACGAGATACTTATTCCTAGTATCTTCGCCGCGTGATGCGTAACTTCTCGCTTCTTTCTTGTTTCCCCTACCCCCCTCTCCCCATACACTTCTCCTTCCAGTTCTAAACTGCATTGGCAGTATTTTGGTGTTGGTCTCAGTTTATAATTCATTCGCGATTCCGCGCATGCCTACCCGTAGTTAAGTTTGAATGTGTAATCAAGTAAAGGAAAAGGGTTTGATGAAGCGTCTCACCGCATCTCATTTCGGTCCGAATTGTTCGAGACTTAGGAATTCGATCTTAAGAATACTCTCAATATACGCTCGTTAGAAATGATGGGCTGTCTAGAGCGTGGATAAGATGCATATTGCTCCTTTTTGATAGAAATATGGACGCGAAAGCTCCTTCCTCGTTCATTTTGCAATGTGGAAGATAGGGTGAGTCGTAAACCGTGGATGGTTAATTCTTTTGTGGTTCTTGCTTGCAAGAATTGATAATTCGAATGGCGGCTATCTGTACAAATCTTAGAAGCCATGCTTGAATACATCGATTTAGTGTTTGTTGGCAACTTGTTTTCTGCAAATAAAATAAAAGTAGGCATGGAATACTGCGGTTCGACATTGTTGTTTGTTCGTCCATAGATTTATTAACGGTGTTTGCATATAAAGAGTTAATAATTACTGATTCGCCGGAATTTTTTATCATATTTATAAATTGTATAGGTATTTGTTTCAATTATTTCATCGAAAGAATGAAATGGTGCGTTCAGTTTTATTCATATACTTTTTTACCGCCTTTGTGTATAATTTTGGTATCTGCTTATCTTCTTCCCCATGTTGGCGTCATGGATGCGAATCCAGTCCAGGGCGCCCGCCGTCTTTATAATTGTTTTGATCATTTTTCCATCCAAGTGCTGTTATTAAAACATCGATGTGTGAATACCTGAGTTATATAATACAAATGTGAATTTTGAGGAGAAAAACTCTTAGCTTTACAGAGATTCTAACCCTGGTTTTCCGCTTTACGGGCAGTTGCTTTGACCAACTAAGCTATCTAGCCAATCTGTTTCTCCCTTCTCGTGATGGGGTTTTTGGGGTAATTAGACTTACGTGATAGATTAGTTCAGACCCGTCCAACACGTGGCTCGCGTGCCCGCAAGAGACCTTTGTGTTCTCTGCGAGACTGATAAAATGTTCCAAGTAGAAACAGACATTTTCTTACTTCAGTTAAATGTTCGGCGACATTCATTTCAAATCCCTTTCAAGATGACGATCACAGGGATAGTGCCAGTCACAGGTCGAGTGTTTTCAGGTGAGGTGATACTTGTTAAGAAGTGTGAATCATTGAATTGAGAACAGACTCCATTTAAAACAGGGTCATCTCAGCCAAATATTTGGTCTTTAATTGCTATTAAGAAATGGCACTTCTAAAATACGCCTATCCTAGACTGAATTCGTGTTTTTCGTTTCAATTTATTTAAGTAAAATATAGCTTTTATAGTATGAAAAACACGTTTTTAATCGACGAAGAAAGATTTCAATGAGAGTATGAGAATGACATTGACGAAATATGTCTTTTCGTACACCGAGATAACTGATTAAATTAAATATGGCAGTTTCACATGAAGATCTTCAAAACTAAAACAACTTGTCTTTTCGTGAGAATATTCTTATTTTTAAATACTTTACATTTTAGCGCGTTAATATAAAAAAAATCTGATGTGACCCCCACATGACTTTCTCCATACCTGTAATATTTCTAATAATTCCTAATAGGTTAAATGATAATAAATATTTTAAGGAACTGCGAGAAAAATGTAAAAACGTTACAAAGAACAGAAATAAACTCAAACTGTAGCCTTCTGATAGCGGATATAGCACTGAAGCTCCAACAATTAAGAAAATTAAAAGGAGCGTAATGTGTTTACAATAGTCGCCGGTAGGTGGTGGCTACTAAAACATGTAGTTTTAAAAATATCTCTTCAACAATAAATTATATCGAAAATTGTTTCAAACAAATGTTATAGAAACTTAAATTGCCTACAACTTTTATTCCAGCACGTTTTTACATTTATCAAATGTTAAAGCAAATATTTCAAAAACATCTGATGTGGTCACCAGGACTTGCTCCATATCTGTAATATTTCTAATAATTCCAAAATAGGTTACATAATACTAAATATTTTAAGAAACATTTAAAGACTTTAAAAAGGTTTTAGAAAATTAAATTTCCTACAACTTTTATTCCAGTACATGTTTCCATTTACCAAATATTAAGGCAAATATTTCAACATAACGGATAAGTGACAAGAGTAAACACCCACTTCCGGTTGACCGATTTTTATCCAAAACTAATAATTTCTTCTGACATTTATAAAGAGCACCCACAAAAAAGCTATCACATACACACACAGACATCATCGAGAAAATGCTCAAAACGTGTTCAGGAGACCTCAAAACGTGTATATCCGTTGAAATCCCGAAGTCTAATTTTACTTTCTCCATATACGTAGTATAGGGGAAACTGTTGTATTCATGAAAAAAATCAACTTCGAGATTTCAACGGAAATACACGTTTTGAGGTCCCCTGAACACGTTTTGACCATTGTCTCAATGATGCCTGTGTGTGTGTGTGATAGCGTTTTGTGGGTGCTCTAACTCAAAAACTATTAATCGGGTCAACGCGAAACTTTATATTTATCATTTTTATAAAAGTCACAAGAACTGATTAGTTTTTGGTAAAAATCGGTCAACCGGAAGTGTGTGTTTACCATTGTCACTTATCCGATTTTTACCAAAAACTAATCAGTTCTTCTGACTTTTGTAAAACTGTTCAATTTAAAATTTCCGGAAAGTAGGAAAAAATGAGCCTTGCGACCGTAAAAGGATTCATTTGCATCACTTTACCGCTCCGCCTCGTCGTAATCTTTTGCCGCCGAACGCAGACCTAGAAATCCGTGCGCCTGCTTAGCACGCGTGTACGCGCGCGTCCCATCCTCCAACCACGCGCCACCCGACACGCGCGCTTCCGCACTTGTTTTGCAGCGGCGACTCGATTCGCGAGTAAAAGTCATTCAAGTGATGCTTTTTTATGTAAGAGAGAGCGCCCGCGGAGAGAAATATAAGTCCATTTTGCGTGTGGGAGAAAAAGACGATGCAGAAATGTGCGGGAAATGCAGAGCGGAAAGGTTTGGGAGGAGAGAGTGAGAGTAGAGAGAAAGGCGAAGAGACGTGAGATGGAGGGAGGGGTTGTACTAATGTATGTTCCCAGCTGATTCATCTCTTGCCTACGCGCAATGGGTATCTAAGAGATAGTGCAATGAATGGCTGGATAGCAAGGGAAAAGAGAAACCCGGTAGAGGCATTAGCCTAACCTTAACGAAGAACACCAAGGGGGCCAACGACTTACGCCCCTTCCGAAGGAGGGAACAGCTGAATTTGCTCGGTCTCATCAAACCACACAAACAGTGGGCCGGGCGACCTTGGAAAAAATCCTACTTGCGTAGTATTCGTGCCCGCTGCCTTTTCAAACAGCAGGCGAGTGCTAACCACTACACCACCGGCACTCGCAGGGAGGGGACGGGAGGGAGTGTGAAGAGAGTAGTATTCCCTTCCCCCTTCTCACTCCCCCCTCTTCGACTTGCAAAGTCCCGCGCGCTTGCTCAGGGACTGCATTGCAGTTATCTGGAGTCTCGACGCGACGTCGGGCCTCATGGTTCGATGACGTCATGACCGTGCCGCCTCCCTTTCCACCGTCTCTACCCCCCTCCTCCACCCTCTCCCCTTCACGTCCTCTCCTTCCCCTCAGAGAAGGGATCGAACCTCGCTGCACCCTTTCATCCTTCCCTTCTCAGCACATGCATGCTTCCCTCCATCTCCCCTCCTCCTCCTCCACCCTCCCCTCCTCCACCCTCCCCTCCTCCTCCCTCCCCTCCTCCACCCTCCCCTCCTCCACCCTCCCCTCCTCCTCCCATCCTCCCTCTGCCAAACAAACTCTGCCTCTTTAGTCCACGTGTGCGACCTCCATTTCTAACTGCAAAATGCATCCCACGTCATCACCCCCCCCCTCCCCCTCTCGCTCTCCCTCCTACAGTTCCTGCCTCCCCCACTTCCTTCTCCCCTGCCTCCCCATCTCCTCCCTTATATGGATATCTATGTATATACATATGTGTTTATAAATGATTTTTTTCTCTCTTTCAAATTATTGTTTTTTTCCCTCTCAACTGTTTAGGAATTTTTCGCGTTTTTTTACAACTCTTCTGTTTTCTGTTTTCCGCAATGGGACATTTTTTCTGTCTACAGATGACTGATGCATAGTTTTTTTCGACCAACAAAACGTACATTATTCTATTACTCTATGATATATTAACCAAATATATAATTAATATGTAAATATTGAAATCGCATGGCCAAAGGGTTAAATGTAAGAAGGGACTATATAGTCTCAATTTCACCCTCATTAAGTCGTTTGTCTGTCTGTCTGTCTGCCTGTCCTCTTCCAACTCCCGTTATTCCCTCCATCCTCTCCGGCAGCTAAATTCTCCGAATCCTCGGCATTTTCGTCGCTTAGACATTTGCGAAAATATCTCCGCGGACACGGATTGATATTCGATGCGCATTTTCGCGCGGCGTGCTTTAAGGGTTGGACTCTTCTCGTTCCTCCTTTTGTTACGGTCACCTCGGCTTTTTCGTTTCATTTCTCCCGTTTTAAGCTCCATTCGATCCCTCGCTTTACGTTGGCGTGCGGAAACGCGTTAATATTCATCGGGTTGCGTTTCGACTAGGGCTGCGATTGATTAAAAAAATCAATCGATTAATCCAATTTCTTTAATCGAAAATTAATCCATCAATTCGAACAATTTTATAAATTATAAAAAATCATAAATATCATTTTTTAAACCACAAAGGATTTAACGTTATATCGTTCTGAAAATATAATGATAACAATGAATATACTGAGAACGCTGAAACCAAACAATTTGTATTTATTAACCATAGTTAACAAATTCCATATCATGAAACCCTGACATCGCAAATGCCCTTGCATTCAAGCAGAAAACAATGAACAGTACTGAAAAATGTAATATTTGTGTCAAAGACTTAATTTCAATTTGTAAGTATTAGTTAATAAACTGAAAATTTTTATCTATCCTAGCGATTCTCGGAGACAAACAAGCATAGTCACATTTCCCTGTAGTAAAGACGCTCGTATTTTGTTAACAATATACCCAGACGAACTAAACAGTCGTTCGCACGGTACAGATGTCGCTGGGACACAGAATGGTCTTTGCAAAAGTAGCGTCAACGACGTATTGGAGCCATGATATGCTGTTTGTTGCAATGACGACAGTCTTTTCCATCTGCATTTAACTTAAACGCAAAATGTTCATTTAACTTTCCTGTTATAGGTTTCACGCTTTTGTGTTCCGCCATTTTGATAACCGGATATGGGTTTAAATCGATTTAATTTTAATCGATTAATTAAATTTTAATCGATTAAAAATTTTAACGAATAATCGGTTAAGTAATCGTTAAAATCTCAGCCCTAGTTTCGACATTTACGTTTTATGTCCGCGAAAAATTTCTCTCATCTGTCTTTCTTCCCCACGCTATTCGGTAGGTTTTTTTCTATCTGAGAGATAGAGAAAGAGTGGTGAAGTTTTCTTTATTTTTTTCGTAGAGAGAGAGATAGGAGTATTTGAATAATAAAATGCCGCGGTTGGTGGCAGTTTGCTAGAAAGAGGGCGAATGTTGATTTGGTAAATTAAATTCGTGTCGTTCTTGGCGTTTAATCGGTACGATTCCAACAGTAATTTACGAACGAATCAAAAAACGTTGCGAAACTTTTGATGATGACATTACGGTCGTGATCCAAGATCAGGCTCAGGGACGCAGCCCTAGGACTGTTAATGCATGAACAATGCTCGAATTTACGAAACAGATGGGAGGGATGATGCAATACAATATTTGGTAATATTTTTTGCAGTAGTTAACTGCTATAGTAAACCTGTGGAAAACCGAACGGCAGAAAGACTCATGCTCACGTTAATGCGAACAATTTTTTCTCCGTTCTGCATACTAAATAAATTCTCCTTGTCCCCCAACATTGACGTAGCCAAGGGGGGTGATAACCGGGCATTTGCCCCCTCCCTGCCTCCAAGATAGGAAATAATCTTAACAAAAACAGAATATGCGAGCGTCAGATGGAAATTAGGTGGATCGAAGGTGCCCAAATTAGATTCACAGCTTCTATCATTAAACGAAGGTTTTTTCAGATAAATCTACACAAGTGCTCAGATGAAAATGTGCTGAAGTATTTGCCCCACTTCCCTCAAAACTAAATTTCATTTCCCCTCGGTGTAATTGAATTAAAGGAATCGAACGATCGTAAAGTCTCATCGTATGATTCAATTGCATATTCGGATAAACAACGCGGCAGTGGATATGCATAAGTTAAAAGTTTGTCCGTTAACATTTTCTCGTACATTCTTATTAAAAGAAAACCTGGCGTTATAGTTGTGGAGATGCTGGTCCATTTGTCACTTTATAAAAATATTGTGTTCGAAATTTCAAAAATCTTACATCATGCTTTTAAGTCGAGCGGACAACTTGATTTGATTAAGACCAGCGTGATGTTGTCTGAAATGATCTCTTTGTGTCAGGCGATGATGAAAAAATATGCGAGCCGTTAAATGTAACAAAATACTTTTTATGTAATTTTGTATATACAGTCGTTATTTGGGTGTTTTTTCACGTGCTTTAATGTTTATATGTTTATTTTTCGAACTGGATATTAATCTATTTGAATGGCAAAATATTTTTTAAATTATTGGAGTGACTGCCTCATGTTGTTCTATGTATTTAAATAACGTAACTTGTCTTATGCAGCAAGTTAAAATAGTACGTTATATTTTGTGCTGCCATCTTGTCATTTTTCGGAGTTTTTTGCACAGCAAAGCATCTCCCTCGTCGCCAGCGTTGCAGGCTTGAGGAAAAAAGATTTGCATTCGTTTAGCTGGTCCAGCGTTGGAGGAAAGGAGGGAGGGAGGTAGAAAGAGAGGGAGGGAGGTAGAAAGAGAGGGAGGGAGAGGAAAGGGAGGGTGAGGAAAGGGACGGTGAGGAAAGGGACAGAGGGAGAGAGAGAGGGAGGGAGAGCGAGCGAGAGAGGAGGGGAGGGGGAAAGGGAGGGAGCGGAAAGGGAGGGTGAGAAAAGGGAGAGAGGAAGAGGGAGAGCGAGAGAGGAGGGTAGGGGGAAAGGGAGGGAGCGGAAAGGGAGGGTGAGAAAAGGGAGAGAGGAAGAGGGAGAGCGAGAGAGGAGGGTAGGGGGAAAGGGAGGGAGCGGAAAGGGAGGGTGAGGAAAGGGAGGGTGAGGAAGAGAGAGAGAGAGGGAGGGAGAGCGAGAGAGGAGGGTAGGGGGAAAGGGAGGGAGGGCTCTGATTGTAAGAACGGCCTTGGCAGAAGATATCGACGTTCTCTCCTCTTTCCCTTTCATTCTCTAACCTAACCTCCTCTTCTCCTTTCTCCTCCACTTATCCCTTTCTCGATGCATCTCTTTTCCTTTCACCTCCACTCTATTATACACGCTCACTCTTTTTTTTAAAGAGTGAAATACCTCCTCATCCTTGCGTGACGAAGCTTTTAATGATTTATGCGTTCGCTATGTATTTTAAAAGCTCAGTGGCGTCTCTAGAGGTGCATAAGTTTCAGGATACGAAGAAAAAATATCTCGATTACACAAATGTTATCTTGATAATTGGTTGAGCTGTCGATGCATTATGTGCGACTTTGCAGTTTTATCGAGCTCGCTCTTTTGATTTATTCTGAGCGGAGGCGGGCTTCGCGGTCAGCAATTTCCCCATTTTGGCGTCACATCTCGGCCGCGTGCGAAGGTATTAATCTCGCTCGTGCAATGAAGAATTCCTCACGGATAACGTCTATTTTTTAGGCGGATTCGGTGAATTCGCGACGATATATGAGATGCTTCCCTTCATATCGGTCTCGATGGACGGAGCCACAATAGTATTTTTTTCTTCCGCCACGTCAGAAAATTTTTTCAAATTTAATGTCCGTCCCGGTAATTGTCCATCTTCTCGGATTAGTGATCCTGTGAGATTTCATTATGACTCTGATCCAGTGATTGAGGGCTACATTCTGGATATAAATACCGTGCCAAATTTACGATTTGATCGTGGGATTTTTCATATCGTCAAGAAATTGACTTGTTTTGGACCGTACTGTATGATCGAGCATTTTCATTCCAACCTTTTTAAATGCTTTTTATATTTTAAATGCCTTTATGCGAATACATAAATGTTATATGCGAATCAAATATATTCCATAAGGTTCGTTGATCTTCGTCTATAATTATAACGAAGCTTTTCATTGCCTTAATTATCATTGCGGTAACTATTTCCTCGTGCCATTCTGACCCTGAGTGCCGCATCAGACGATTTAATACTGCCGCAATCCGTGGATCTCGGTGCGGGTTATCAAAATGGATGCGAACGGGATCGTAATTTCTTTTGAGCATCTGAAGGTCGTTGGATGAGCGGTACGATCCGCGGACGCAGGTTTCGTGTAGTTCCGTTAGCTCTGTTTGCAAACGACGTTTTGCATAATCTCCACATAAGCAGAGTAGGTCAAGCTGTAGTCCTGGGAGGACGGGATGGAAGCGGGAAGGGGATGTTATGCCCCTAAGATTGATGCGTCGCACGTACCCACAATGCATCGCGGCGGTATTTATGATCATCGTTTCGCAATCTGCGCCTGGACAGTCATCCCCCCCCCTTTCCCCCTCTTCTCCCCCCTTCCCCCACTCCCCCTTCCCCCACTCCCCCTTCTCCCCTCTCCCCCTTCCCCCTGACCCCTCTTCCCCCTCCCCCGCTGCCGCCGCCGCATCCATGATGCTTGAAAAAATTTCGATCCTCGACCCAAATTAGTATTCCGAATGGCCTTTGGCATCGCTAACGATTAATCGCTTAAAAAGGATCGCAAAGGTTTCCGCGGTACCTCATCACTTTGCGGATATATTCGAAATAGTGGCCAAATTTCGGCTTCGTCAGAAAAAAGCGACATTGCGTAATCGGAATATGTTCAGGATTTGGCAAAACATTCCTGAATCGTATAAAGTGACTATACAGTTTTGATGAAATACCATGGAAATATTGACTCATTTCAATTTGGTTAATATCATTATAGTAAAGAAAATCTTTTAAAATAAGGGTCAGGCACAGCTGCATAACTCATGTGAAACTCATGGGATGCCTAAACGCTACCAATTTTTTTTATCGCGGATATCCGAAACTGCAAATAGCACAATCGAGAATATTGAGAACCTGCTGCACTGTTACCAATGCTAGGAATAATTCAGTGTGTAAAATGTCGTAATTAATGTTTACTTGCTTTAAAATGCAATTTTTTGTTTTCTACCGACGGATAAAAGTGACACGTCATATCTTTTTCCCGTACAAAGAATATTTTTCTAATATCGGGTATTTACGTTGTCTTCTTATCGATTCTTGGATAAAAGGGAGTTGGCGATCCTTATTTTCTTAGTGGTATTTAGAGCATGTACAGTCATTTCTTAAATGCGCATGCGCACGTCTTCTCGCGTTTGTAATTAGACCTCGAAAACATTCGAGAAAAATTAGGTAGTTAACCCTTAGTAGCCCGACTGATTGAAATGGAGAGGACACGGAACGAGAACGAAAAGGCAGTGTTTAGCGCGGATTTGTTGCAGAATGGAAATTGGGACGACAGTGTCCTTGGACCTTTATATTCCCTCTCAAATCTCGTAGCCCTTAAAAATGTCCCACTCGAAAAAGGGAGGTTCAAGAAAGTCCTTCGCCTTCCTAATTTACAGTCTTAAGTAAAAGGCCAGAATTATTTAGCTTGTTTTCCTGTCTACTAATGTATCCATTAAAATAAAGTTTTTTTCGGAAGATGTATTCTTCTAATGCATCCAATTTTTATGTGGTGGAGTTGTAAATAAAATCAATAATTTCTTTGCAGTAAGGAAAGTCTAAAGATGGAGCCGAGTTTTTTTTTTAGTCCTTCGGGTAAGCCAATGAAAGGTATCGATAGCATTTCGTGTGATCAACAGCGGCATAGCAACCATTACAAATTTTGTTTTTGTTATGGCCTTGTGGTTTTTGTTCATTTAAACGCTTTCATTTTAAAGATGCGTTACTTATAAACTTCATACTACATGCGCCGCTTTGCCTTTTCTGCTCTCACTTGCAAAAAGTCAGTTTTTCTTTGACAAATATGGATCAAACTCGTTATTAAGCATTAACTATTCATTTTTAAGACGTTTGGACTACAGTAGCGATACATAACTGCGTTAGATTCCAAATATATTTTCATAAATGAATATGTTCGAATAATTGCGGTGGCAAAATTATTCTCTCGAATAATGTCGAGGCTCTGTGCCTTGCGGATTTCTATGGCGTAAATAAGGATAATCAAAGCACGCAGGACTCGTTCTTTAAGAATTTGATCTTCTTGCGCAACTTCGGCGCCCCGTAAGGGGTGCAAGTACGCAGTTGGCAGCACTGCATCCTCCTCTTCCAGTCGGCAAGCGCTTTCCATTTCGTCCGCTCGATGAACTGCGGGGATCCTCCGGCAGTTGCATCGAAGGCGCTGCCATCCAATTCTCGGACTCGGCGAGTAGCGCCACCATTCGGCCAGTTGCAGAAACATCCGCTCGCGCATTCGGTTTCGACTATGTAATGTAACGCGAAAGGAGAGGAGGAAAGGATGATGGGAAGGCGGCGGAGTAGAAGGTTGCGCTAGGTGACCTTGACCGGAAAGATTGGTGGGAATAAAGAGGGAGAAGGGGAGGATTGGATGGAATGGTGCGGTGGAGAGGAGAGAGATTCGCGAACCGGGATGGAAGGAGCGGGCGATTGGGGAGAGGCAGAAGCGGAGGCTGGAATGACGTCAGCATGTTAGCCGCGGCCTGATGTATCCGTGCCATCGGCGTCCTTGGGAGAGAGAAGGAGAGAGGGGGGGATGAGAAGGAGAGGGGGGGGGGGAGAAGAGAGGAGGACGGGAAATCATACGGTTTTAAACATGGGCGTGGAATGGGATCCCATAATCCGCGGACGTAATTTTCGAGGGCGTGCATCGGGCGTAGGAGGAGCTTGTTCTTTGTTTGGTATCCATGGATGAGACTTTTAAAATCCTTGGACGGTCAGGGAAATGTATTTTGTCGCGCCCTAACCGACTTTCCTACCTCCTTAAAATTTCTCATCTTTCGCTTGGCGTATTTGTTATCGTTTTCGATTCGGTCGCAAATGTCAATCTAAAACGCCGGATGTTGCGTTACACGTCCCGTTTTTCGAAGCAACAAATTCAACAAATAATAATCTTTTTTAATAAACTTTATTGGATATACTCAACACTTGTGAACAACGGAAACAACCGTTTCAACTCCCCCCCGGGTTGGGTTTTGTGGGTTAGATTCGTTCTATTTCCTCTCCGGGTTAAGTGGTTGGGGTTGGATTCGTTCTATTTCCTCTCCACGGGTTGGGTTAAATGGTTGGGTGTTGGGTTCATTCTATTTCCTTTCCCTGGGTTGAGCTAAGTGGTTGGGGGTTGGATTACTTCTATTTCCTCTCCCCGGGTTGGGGTTGGAGGCTGGATTCGTTCTATTTCTTCTCCCCGGGTTGTATTAAGTGGTTGGGGGTAGGATTACTGCTAATTCCTCAGAACCGGTTGGGCTAAGTGGTTGGGGGTTGGATTCGTACTATTTACTCCCCCCTGGTTGGGTTAAGTGTTTGGGGGTTGGATTACTTCTATTTTCTCCCTCCGGTTGCGCTAAGTGGTTGTGGGTAAACAAGTTGCCAAAAATAAATATTTTAAAGAGCGCACAAGATCTAAAACGCCTTCGGATACGAGAACGTCTAGGAAGAAGGTTTTTTGACAATATACCCTTCAGTACAGCTGTGCATTTGCACAGGTAAAGTAGTCCCAATCTCCTTCCCGTGTTGCTGACAAATTTCGTCGATATTAGACGCTTTATGTCTTCTGTTTTAGTTTGTCCTTTTTAGGACGATTTTCACAATTAAGGAAACATTCTTGGTCGGACCGGCGTTGATCACCGTCCAATAAGCCGGCTTACTCTGTGTCACGAATAAACTGGCATTATTTCGGTGTCTGGTGTTTTATTCGTCGAAAATTACCTTTGCGTCATTCCTCCGTTTAATATATGCCTGGATCTTGTTTTATAAGTTCCTCATGGAGTGAATCGATAACTGCATTCATGATCATTGTAGAGCGTATTCGGTAGATCTATGATTCGCAGCCATTGCGCCATTCTTCTCCCGAGAGCTTTTGAACGACCAAAACAGAACGACCTATCAATACCATGAAGTTTGCTTTCGTGGCTTTGCGTTGATAGGTTGGATTTCAACGACCCTTGGCGTTCCTCGACTATGCTCCTCGTTCGCTGGTTTCTCTCACCTCTCACTCATCTGCCGATCCTTCTAGACGTTGTCGTCGGAACGTCTCTCTTCGCGTAATGCACCGCAATTTCGAGGTCGTCTCCCGTGCTTTATAGAGTTTATGATTTGTGTGCATTCGCCCAAGGTGGGAATTATCGTTTCCGCAGCTCGTTGCGCGGTTCTAAATGAATTTTGTCGGCACGTCGGAGTAGAAACGATTTCTTGGCGCGGTTACCGAGCGGCGATCAGGCCCGTGTTTACCATACATCTACATCAGCGTTTCTCAAACTTTTTTTTAACACGGCCCACCTAAGCTACAGGAATTATACGCGGCCCACCTAAAATACAAGAAAGTTTTCGCGGACCACCTAAAATACAAGAAAGTTTTCGCGGACCACCTATTTATAAATAGGTGAATATATAATAGGGTGTATCGAAAAAATCGAAAGTTTGAATTTGAATTAGGCACTATGCGGAAAAGTTGTGAGACCATGATAATACCTTGTACAAAACATTTGGGCTCGATCGAATAAATTTTGCTATCCCCGAACGAGCTTCAAAGTTTCGAGAATTTGACTGAAATTGAGGTTTTGTATAATAAAGTTCGGATGGACTTTCCGCGTGTAGATTTTGGTACATGTGCAATCTAAAGTCACTAAATACTAGATTAGGCCTAGTCAGAGACATAATGAGAGGTTTTGGGTACTTTGGGGGGTGCTCCGCCCCCTCAAAAAGTCTTAAAAATTTCGCTGTTTTTCACCCAAATGCGACATTTGTCAGTACTGGAGAGTGCAGCTCTTCGCCCGGTTCCTATAAGAATAAAGAAGAAACCGACTCAGAACTCACCACGAGAAGGTGGCTGCACATCTAATTCCGCCCTAACCCATCCCAACCAGCCAACCAATGATGGGTTTAATACCTACAGACAATGACAATTGTATTGGTAAGTACCAAAAATGAGACTTCTGAAGGCTACTAGACAAATCGTTTGAAGAAACAAGTGTTTGTTTAAGGAGTGTCACTACCAGTGTCAATGCCTCGAAACTGGTTTTTGGTGTCAAACGATGGCATCACTTGCCTTGATCTTAAAGCATTTCGAATTAAGCCATCACGATTTTCAGCTCCGCAGACGCTTAATGAAGCTTTTGTGGCCTCCTTAACTGTACGCTCCGCGGTCCACTTCAACTCCTTTTGAGGTCCACCAGGGGGTCGCGGCCCACCGTATGAGAAACACTGATCTACATGATTCCCTGCAAGACACCTTTTTGGCGGGCGGCAGGGGGTGCAATGCACCAAAGGTCCCTAGTTTTCCTACGTTAACTTTTCCTGTTATGCTCGTATCATCCTAGGAAAAACGATCTTCTATATCGCTCCGTCCTTCAGTCGATCTCGCTAATCTTATCTTCGCTGTCCTGCGTTCCGAGTTACTTCGGGCTTCTGATAAGATCTAGCACCTCCTCCGCTAGTCCCTCCGACATATTTTTCCAGCAGTTTTAATCTAGCCTGCAGCCTAGTATCCTCTAACGAAGCCCGTTTCAGATTTTCTATTAATGTCGTTACGCTTTGTTTACTATCGTAATTTCTCTTTACGAACCATAAGGCAAACTAGGCAAATGGTGGGCCCCGAAATTACTAATTCCAATTAGTAATTCTACTGGTGAATAAACATTTTCAACTTTGAACTGCTGTCATGATATTCCAACCTACTGGTGGTTGACCCCGTCGCATTACCAACTTTGCTGCGAATGCAGATCTAGTCCTTTTAACTGGCTCGGTAGAACTTCTACGGGCCCCAAAGAGCCATCAGTCCCTCCCTACAAGCGGGGACGCTTGTTCCTAGGGAGGGCATCCTGCAAATCGAGGCTAGCATCATTGTTTGTAGCGATCCCACCACCTAGCTTTGATGTCGCCTAGCTTGCGCACTTCTTCGTGCGTCGATCCTGCTGCCTTACAGTAGAATGCCTTGGACATCCTTGGCAAGAGGATGTCCATGTTCCACATTTCCGTCTATATGCATCCGGCTGAGTTGTCGTACCTACCACGACCAAGTATCAGCCGGAGTGCATTGTTTTGTACGACTTGCAGCCTGTAGAGGGTGGTCTTGGGCACCCCATACCAGACCGGAGCTGCGTACGTCAAGATGGGGGGATGTCCCTTGCCCCCTTCCCCTCCCGTTTTAATACGATAATCATAGCATATATAAATTGCACGGACATATTAAATGGACATAAATGAAAGAATTGCATATAAGAAATCAAATTTATTATATTTTTAATTTATTATATCACACATTGTGAGAGTACAAAGTCATTATCAAATTACATAACAATGAGGTATTTTTACATAAATATTATACAATAAAGATATAAAAATGAATTATTGTAACAGAATTTTATAACGTTAATACCTTTTATGCATGAAACGTATTTAAAGGAAATTCACGTGGACGACGAAAAACGTCAAACTTTCACTTCAAGAATGAATTTGTGGATCAAGCAAAAATCAATTTGTAAAGTGATTTCTTCGGCCCTGTAACACATTCTCATTCTGTTGCACCTGTAAAAAGAACGAAAATGAATTTCTAAGAATCTCAATCATTAAACCTGCTAAACCTAATGAAAGTGATGCAGGAGGCAATGGGCATGCTTCAAATGTTGCAATAAATGTAAAATAAGGCAAATGCAGTCCATAAACAATGTTTCTATGAAGATCACACTACCATTTGTAAAATTAAACACATCACATTGCACTAGAAAATGCCCACTTCATCTATAATTTATTCTAAGCACAGTTGTATTTGCTGACGTTTACGTGTTCACAGCATTTACAGTTAGCCCATTTAAGATCTATATGTGTTCATCATATAACAAGGAAAACTTTTGATACAGAAATTTCAATTTCTCGATCGAAAAATATATACATATTTCTAAATATGTTTTGAAACAAAGAATTATCTTAAAGTCTAGGATTTTAAACAAATGCATAATGAGAAACAAGAAATAATCAAGTTAACAATTTCTGTAAATTCAAAATATTTCATATTAAAACAATGAGACATCGCTATGGTACACTTATTTCATTCTATTACAAGCACAATTCTATCCTCTTGCGTCTATGTTGCAGTTTAACTTTCAAACTCACTATAATCTACTGATAACCACGAGAAGTTTTAAACAGAAATTTCAGTTACTCAATCTAAAATTACGGCTTATTTTGTGAACTGACACGTACCATATTCACGGCCAGGGCAATGGATGACACAGCTAGGTGAAGTAAGCGAGGCTTAACACCTAAAAATGAGAAACATTTCCTCACAAAATGCTTCTCGCACACAAACAAACGAGAGAAATTTCTTTCCTTCCTTCCTAGAAGATCTATCCATTGCAGGTATCTGTTAAGAAAATATAAAAGCATTCTCACAAAACGCATTCACATAACACTTCGTAGAACTAGTTCGTTAGAATTTTTTTCTAAAATATATGATATTTTAAGACTTACCTGTTGATTGGAGAGCAGAACAAATTCACTCCGTCACGTTTTCTTAAACAGTGATGAATGCATATCTACTATATATCTACTTAACAAAATCAGAGTAACTGACAACCGCTCAATAAGCAATGGCGAACTTTTATCAAGCAAAATGGCCGCTGTTCCGTTTCGATACACAAGGAACGTGTGGCGCTGTGGTGATGCGGTAGAGAGAGAGAAATAGAGGGAGAAAAAGAGAGAGAGAGCTGACTGCGACTGCAGCGCCTATCGCGGACCCCTTGGCATAGTGAACTACGTGTAAAAGCTGGGAATCTATTCTCCCATAAGAGTTTCATACCCCTGCCCTGAACTATTAGGGGATCGCGCCGCTGGGTACCGCATAGCCTCCTGCAGGTCTTCCAGATGGACTGGTCCTCCAGGGAAAGCGTGGAGAGGTGTAATTCACACGCGTCCGAGCGCACGTCTCACAACATGTCCCGGACCGTCCTGTTGAGGTAGTCCAGCTGGAGCCTGAGGTCCAGGGTACGGTAGCGCTGCCGCCGCCGCACATTGTTGCGTCCGGGGGTGGTATCCCTGACGACACGGGGCTCGGTCGGTGCAAGCACCGTGAGCTCCTCTTCGTCCGCCAAATCACGCAGCCGCAAACCCCTCGGATTGGCGACTCTGGAATGCCAGCTGACGTGCTTGGCATTCATGTCGCGGATGACAATGGAGGCACAGCCATCCCCGACGAGATCCATGACCTCGTCGGATCCCGCGCCCTCCCCGGCGGATAGTACGCCGAGGAGACCCTGATCCACCCGGTACAAGTCCGGATGTCGGCGGATACGGCTTCTATCGACCTGTAGAATCGCTTCCGACAGGGGCGATGTTCCACAGATCGATGGATCAAGAGGGCAGCGCCACCATGACCCCGGCCCGCGGCTGGCTGGCGTTCCATTGGATTAAGATGCTGCATCCTATAGTCCCCATTTTTGGGAATGGGATGCGCTCCTTGACCAACTCCTCCAAGAGAGAAAGGAGAAGTTGGCCGGACGTTGAGGTAATATACTTCCTCAACGCCCCACAGATCATGGCCACCGTGCGCTACTGGGGCGCTACTCTGCGGCGTGTTGCTTTCGGGGACCTGAATTGGGGTCACTTCGGTCCTTGTGGACAGGGTGGCCGCAACTGCCTTGGTCGTGGCCTTAAGGGGGGAGTCGGAGGCGGGGCCTTGGTTGGAGACCAAACTCTCGACGGCGACTACCTCTACGGTTTTCGCCTGCTGTTCCCTCTCTCGCTCCTTGTTTGCACTGCGCTTTTTCTTACGCAAAAAATTGGCGGAGGGCTTCTGAGGGGCCGGCTCCTCCCGCCTCGCAACGGGACCAGAAGTCGGCCTCGGAGGTGCTTTAGGAGCAGTGGGAGTCTCCGCAGCGGGAGGGGGGTCCATCTGCTTTCTCGGCTCAGGGGGTGGCCTTCGCTTTGAGGAGGGCAGGTACAGACTTCGGTGCCATAGTCACCGATTTTTGCACTGATTTATTCAACTTTGAAACGTCTAAAAAACTACCAATGTAGCAGTATTTCACAAGACAAATCAAGCGCGTTGGCGCTGCTTTGTATTGAAAATTAGGTTGCTACTGACATTATGATGAAATGATTGATAAATTTGCCGCACTAAAAGCGAGAAAGGAAATTTTTTTATATCTATGTTCATTTACTTTAAAATAAAAGACTTTAACGTTTGGATTAACTTATTTTTCCATTACATTGTTTCTGTATACCTTCCGTTTTAATTTGAAGAAGGGGGCCCAAAAGTTGGCTTTGCCTAGGCCCCTAACTCTCTTAAACACGGCCCTGGCGGCAATGGACTGGTATTACGTGGGAACGGTTTAAAAATCTGTAATAATGTCGCATCCCATAATTCGTAGTGATAGCGTAAAAGAAGATTTCTATTTGCTATTTTAGATGCGGCTATTTGCCTTAAGGTTTTGAAAATCGGAATCGTATTGTTGAATTTTAAATTGTGTGAGAGAATAGATAACGATCGATAGATGGAGAATAGTATCTTCGCCAAATACGAATGGATCATCAAGTCTGGCGGCATGGAAGCCAATTATATGTCTATTGGCCGGAAGGAAAAGGTGGTGGGCGTGCCAGCGAGTGATGAAGGAACGAGATGACCTTAGCGTAACCGATGCCTGCGCCTCGTAACTACAGTTGGATGGAGATCTGGGGTGTGAAAGACGATTTACGTCCGACATTTTTATAGCTATGGAAAACGGTTTTTCGTTTATTCCACATTTGCAGCGAGGCCACAAAGTCTGTTTGCATACAAAGAACGGCCATAATAAACATCTGATTCGATGAAGTTTATAAAATTATCTATCCTCAGTCGATTATTTAGGTAACTCCGTTAGCCAAAGCAACTTTGGTAATACCAGACTTGCATTTCATTCATAACATAATCAGCGGCGATTAACCGTTAGTAGGTATTAAAATGGAATGGAATTATTAGTACATTATATGTAAACCAACGTGGATGCTTTGTGGCCGAAATACGCGTCTGGTTTTTGTAACATCATGAAGGCTAATGGAGCTACCTGAATTTTTGTCAGCTTTGATTGAACTATATTTCAGATTACGATCACTCGCCTTTTTTTTCAAACGAATTTTGTGGAAATGAGCGGGAGTTAATAATCTTTCTTTCGTGCGTGTTTCCGTGCCTATAATTGGAAATGCAACATGTACGTTGATTTGTCGGTGTTCAGTTTTCGGTGCGTTTCATCTAGCATTCTATGCGAGAAATATAGATGGCGTCAATTTTTATTTTCCAGTTATTTTAAAAACAAATATAAATTAAAAAAAAGCATTTCTTTCGGAATGTAAGTCGAATCGAAGCATTCAAACTTCTAACATCAATTTAATCTGTCATTTCATAGGAGGTTACATGTTGGATGGAGGCTTCATGGATGGTTCGCGGTTATACTAAGCGTAGAATATTTCGCATCGATAGTTGTTGATGTGTTCGCGAGAAATGCGCAAGATCTAGAGGGTTGTTAAAATTTTCAAAATTTAAAATTTTTATACTGCTGTTATGTTTGATGAATTCTAATTTGTTTTGTTTCTTTTTTTTTACAGGTAAGTGTCGTCCCTTTCCATTGCTTCGATTATCCTGGAGCCTGTTATTGTGAGTGTTTTGTTTACCATTTTTTCGGGTATAGCTGAGAGGATGGATGTTTTATTTTGTTTTTTCCTTCTGCGGCGAACAGTCGTTTTCACTATCTGTATTTGTGGGTGTGAATTTTAGTTTTCGACTTTCATTCGGCTCGAGTTCAAAATAACATTGGGTGATGAAATTTTTCCCTCGCCCAGACACGCATTTCGGTTTCAAAGCAGCCCTCGTCACTGGTGTTCCACCGATTGATGATTCTAAAAGTTTTATTTTGTTCATTTACGTTAAAATATTTTTGGTCAGGGCAACGAGTGTGATTGGGCCGATGTCTTATGGTACTATGTAGTTAGAATATAAATTATCTTATGGGATAGTCACATTACCATGTTATCCAGTTTCAGGATACTGGAACAAATTCACGACTTTTCTATATAGTATTTTACCGATAATCAACAAAATAATAAAACGTTTTGTTTTAAACATTAGTTTGTTTTTGTGGCACCAGTCTCTACAATGGGATTGATTTTTATCAAATTCCTTATAGCCATTTTTAAGTAAATAAAAATTTTCCAAAAATCGCCCAGAATAAACTACCCTTTATTTTTGTGCAATATCATTTTTATCAACAAAGTGTCTGTAAAAGATGATATATTGCATAGATACGAGATATCATACGATTTTATGTACACGTTTGGGCCCTAGATCGACGAACACACCGACAGACAGATGGCATGGCGATAACCACTTTTATGGACTCAGGGGCACCTAAAACGTGTATTTCCATCAAAATCTCGAAGTCGAATTTTTCACAAATACAATACTTTCTCTATATACTATATGAAAAAGTAAAAAAAAAATGGATGCCTTATGCTCATGTCGTGTCTGTCCGTCCGCAGTTTTCACCTCCGAAACTATTTAGCTGATTTTCATTATATTTGGTACGTAGCACCAGGGCATCGAACCG
Organism: Tanypteryx hageni; assembly: GCA_028673005.1. NCBI lineage: Eukaryota > Metazoa > Arthropoda > Insecta > Odonata > Petaluridae > Tanypteryx > Tanypteryx hageni. Next base: position 152,036,226 of record CM054114.1, read on the forward strand.
GAAACCGAAACCAAAAAAGCGTTATTTTAGTTGGAATAAAACCGAACCCGAACCGAAACAAAATATTTTCTGAGCCCGAACCAAAACCGAAAACCGTTATTTATTTCTTTCCATTTTTTCGGTTCGCATAAACAGATGGAGCAAAAGAAAGGTTTTCCTTTTGCTTTATTATGAGTGTTTTTTGAAAGGCTCACTTTTCAACACCGAATAAGGCCAAGGTTAATGTTTTTCTTGAGAATACATGCTCCTAAGCCTTCGGAGAGATGCATCTTTGTAATAATATCTGTCGGTTCAATGGTGGGATTTTCCATGGGCATCTCAGCACATAGAAAGAGGGCCAAGGATACGTCCTGCTGAGGTGTTCCAGAACCCTGTTAAAGGAGACTATGTAGTGGAAAGGAATTTAGTGGTACTTTGAAGACAGTCGCTAATCGTCTTGGTACCCTACCCCGTGGAGCGTTCCGGTTAAAAATGTTTGACGGTTCTTAACTTGGATTTTTCTTAAATTAGGAGGTTATTTCTCTAAAACTTATCCAGGAAGGATTGCTCCACAGTCGTGCTTTTGAGGTATTCTTACTTTTGTTATGCTTTGCTACAGGTTAGTACATTTCTATTTATATAGCGCATCTTAAACAAAATGTGCACACATATTAGCATTCGTTGCTTAAAACTTAAGAGAGATTAAGGATTAATGCGAATTTGCTATTTTTTGTGAAGTATTTTGCCGACTGCAAAAATGCGCTTTAGAGACTCCGCTTGAAGAAATGCAGTTCATGACGCGCTGAATATGTAAGCCTAATTTCATAATTACCGTAATTTTCCGATTATAATACGTATTTTTTCCTCAAAATATTGGCAAAAACTTAGGATGCGTAACAAACGCATATAACTTTTTCTAGTAAGGAAATAATTTTATTTTCGGACATGACTTTCTAAATAAATTGTACTTTTCATTGCATTCTGATAGTATTTATTTTTTTTAAATGTCAAAACAAAACAATAATTATTTATGGCTGTCCTAATCCCTAAAATCTCCGAATCCAATATCACTGCAATTACTGTTTTGAAATAGTTCATCCGCGCTCTTGTGTTCACTCTCATCGTCTGTGTAAATGGCATCGCCGAGAATGTCGTCTTCATCCGCGTTATCCACTTCACCAAAATCATCATTCCATACGCTACGTAACGTGATATCCTCGCAAACTCTCTCGCACGTATATCATTTGGCGGCAAAGCGAGAACTGTATCGATATTGCTAATAATCCAGTGAAAAATTACACTGATCTTTACGCAAAAAAACGGATGTTTCTTAGAGGACATCTGTTGGGGCAGTTTGATACTAGCTTGGCTAGTTCCGTCCCAACCAAGGAAACATCCGTGTTCAGAAACGAGAAAAAGTGTTCTGCTACGATAGTTCAGAGGTAGAATATCCGCCCGGCAAGTGGAAGACCCGGGTTCGATTTCCGGTCATAGCAGACTTTTTTCTCGTTTCAAAATTATTCCCACCTTTACAGCTTATGCCTGTCTGCATAGGATCTTCGGATCATATTATTCCATTATATGTAGTTATTGTTTAAAAAGGGCGATCTGAACCATGAAACTTGATATTGGAAAACTTGGACGCGAGCCGATTGCCAATGGCTAGAAATTAAAGATAGAATTCTTAGTTTCTTGTAAAATGAAAATTATCGACTTATTTAAAAATGCCATCGATTTTAAACTACGACGCAAACTTACGATGTCGTCATTATACTAACACACGAAATTTTGAAAAACGTGAAAAGTATTTTAATGTTGTGTTTCGTATTTTTTCGAGAAACCTTTCCATACTTCAAGAGCATTAATGTAATGCTTTTAATGGGAATCAATGGACTATGTTACATAATATCGTTAATGTTAACCAACTAGGTAAGCATATGGTGACGTCTTAATCCAAACAAAATATTCCATTTATATCGATATTATTATTATTTTTAATGTGACGGACATTCAATATATAAATAGCTTGCTCTGGAGATCGGGTTGGTTTATTTACAAATTTAAATCTTGGTAATGTGTGGTGATTTTTTTAAACGTAAATTTCATATTCATTTAGACTACACGTATAGAAACGTAATTACTATCAATTTAAAATCGTTGGCTGTTATAGGTATTACTTAAGACAATAAATGCTAATTTATCTAAATTACTGCAATCGTTACTCACTTGATTAGTAGAATCTTAGCTCCGTAGTTCATTTCTTTTATATTTTTACGAAAGTTTTTACGAAAATGTTCAATCGATTTTATCCTTCATACGTCTGTTTGATTTTAAATTAAGTGCATATGTACAGAGAACCCTAGGTCAAGATTGCTAATAACCCTAGTAACTTTTTTGAAATGTTAAAAATTCGGAAAGCTTGAATATAAACTTAAAATGTGAAAAATACGAATTAGATAACAAAATCGACGATAGGAATAAGAATTTTCATTATTTTCCTTGTGAAATAGTGCAAATCGTAGTCTCAATCGGAAGATATTTTCAAATGATAAAAATATATTTCTGCACATTAGTTTCCTGTAGATTACATATCAATCAAATGGAAAAAGAAAAAGCCTCCGGAATCGAACTCGGGCCTTTATTTTACACGGCGAATGGCCGAAAATTACCTGTGGTGTCAATCTATTCGAAACAGGAAGAATCTTTAAGATTGATGCAGCCGTTCTAAGGTTATTCGACGTTACTTGAAATGTGTGACATTCAACCTCGTAAAATCATTAGTAGCATATGTACCTTTAAATACCTTCTTACACTCTCAGCATTTAGTAAATGAAAGGCGGATTAACTACGACGAAGAAGTTAACATAAATACGTCCATTAACCTATTACAAATAACTTACTATGATTGTGTGTATGCACAACGTCTCATTATGCTGTAGTATAAAGCTAAATGTCCTAGCTTAACTGCCTCTTGGATTTCTTGTCATACTAGCCATCACGACTGATAAAAAATAAATAGATATATCAGAGGTTCAATATATCCCCGGCATCACTTCTTGTACGAGTATATCGTTTTGCAGTGTTTTGACTACATTAATGTTTTTCTATTTTCGCCATAATTGCATAAATCGTAAAGAACGTGTCTGCCTTCCATGTTTGAACACGTAAAACGAGTATCTTTCCTCTCTAGTTAATTCATAACCCGTGAAACCGGCTCCTGCAGGCAGAGAGGCAGAGGCCATTATATTTATTTGCTTTTCCCTCGAGTGTATCACGTCGAAGGGCCTCGTTGCTCGTCCGACTTCATTTAAGCGAATAAGTGACGCGCAATTACGACGCGGTTTGTCGAGGCAGGAGCTAGCGAGGGTGATGTAATGCGGACGGAGGGTGCAGCGACGGCAGCTGTGCCGCATGCACCGCACCATTTCGTCATCGTCCGTGTCGTGCGAGAGGCGGCCGCGCGCCCTTACCTTGCCGCGGGACCAGCATTCGCAAGGTCTCTCCGTCGACACGCGTGTACCGATTCAAATCGAATATGTCTGTGCACTTGCTTAAGTTGAAATCGCGACGAAACCGTAAACGATAGAGAGCTGAAACATGGAACGTAGGTTTCGGTGCTGCTGTTTTTCTTTGGAAAAATATACAGCCTCGGAAATTTTGAGCGTACATTGATGCCACATCTTCAAGAATTTATTTTGAAAATTTTACAGAGGCGGATAGGTAACAGTTCAAAATATAAAAACGCGCTAATTTTATCCATGTTCGTGGATAACATTCCACTTGTTATGGATAATTGTTGACTCTCTTCGACCGAAGCGCGCGTTTTATATTTGAATATTTTTTTCGTGGGCGTTAAGTAACTCTTAAAGCCGTTGGGGCTGGTTGATACTAGCTTGGCTAACCCGGTCCTAACCTAAGAAAACATTCCCGTTCTGAAACAGGAAAGTTACTCTGCTACGATAGTTCAGTGGTAGAATATCCGCCCGGCAAGTGGAATACCTGGGTTCGATTTTCGGTCATAGCAGCACTGCCAAGGGAAGACTGATGGCTAGGAGCTAGGAAACCAGTCAAGACGGAAAATTCTCTTTCAACCCCTCACGTCTGAGGATGGTTTAACCTTTCAGTGACGGAGGTGATTTAAATTCTAGTCTACCAGCTGGAACCAAAGGACTGGAGTGCGCAGCCATATTTTCATTTCTTTCTACGAGCCATATTTTCATTTATTTCTACGAAATAATAAGAATGTCTTTCAGATGCACTTAGAAAGGTCACTACTAATAGATCTGTGCGATCCTGCTTGGTTTTGGCTGCTTCGTTCACGTTTTGAGCGTTCATTCTTGGCCGAATTTTTCACAGCAGCATTTTCAGGTCTTCTTTTTTCATACTATTTTTCCTTATAAATGTTGTGAAAATTGATAAAAGAATAACGGCATTCCTTTTAGAAAGAAACTCGGATGCAGAAAAAATAAATTGGAATAGAGCTCGTGTGAGAATGAAAACAGGAAATTTAAAAACTTCGTATGTGCTCGCATCAATCAGTCGAGTACCGGGAATTCCCGCGTTATTCAATGAATTTCCCGGGAAACGGAAAATCATTTTACCCCCGGGAAAGCGGAATCCCGGGATGACAAGCACTAGTACGTACCATTGGCCTTGGGAGGAAACACCCACCGCTCTCTACTCTCTCTCGTTCCGAGATACCGCTGGACAGTTTCCACACGAATCGCTTACAGCTGACCGCAGGAGTGAAGAAAGGAGTTATACTGAAATGATGTCGGATTACGATGCTATTGGCAAAAATAAATTGCTTCCTTTTGCTGACGACGGCGAACTCGATTTTAGGCTGTATGAAGTTGCAAGGACGTCTTCGCGAAATTCTTAGTTCTTTTTTGTAGCCTAACCACAAGATATTTTGGAAAGCGGCGTAGCGTAAGTGCACTTGCTACCTTTGTTTAACGTCGATTTTTTAGAAAATACAAATATTTCTCACGGGCTTGTCAACCCCGTCGTTTCCAGATTATTAAACGAGTTTATCCTGTTAGTTTATCTGTTTGCCGCATTGTGTGTGGTAGGCAGCGTCGCAGCCTGAAATTTAGTTTGGGGAGGGGGATAAATGCTTCAACACATAATTTAATAATTCAAACGGTATTTGTTGATGTATCTGTAAGAACCTTCGTGTAACGATAGAAGCTAATGAATAAAGGTACTGTTACTAACTTGGACACCGTCGGCGGACCTTATTTTCATCTAAAGCTCGCATACCCTATGATTTGTTAAGTTTATCTCCCATCTTAGGGGGAAGGGCAACTACCCCGTTGGCGCCCCCTCCCTCCTGCCTGCGCCACTGCAGTAAGCAATAACTTGATTTTAAACGTGTAACTCTTGCAATGGCTCCATTTACATATTCCTTTCTTCTTACTTCGGACAGAAAAATGAATTTATTTTCTTAACTTTCTTTTGTGTGAATAACTTCATAAAAATGTCACCTCCATTACTCTTGTGGTTTTCAGCTGACCTGATGCTTCCTCGCATATCTCACATACCGATGCACCGAAGAAAAACGAACTTTTCTTTTGCATACGTGTAAATAGCCACGTCGCTTGAAATTTCCATCCGCGTGTCAAATAACCAAGGAAGATCTCCCAAAATTACCCGATAGATTTCTCTAAAATGGCCTTCAAACCATTGCCAGATCCATAGAAGTTGCTCTACTTTCTCCAAAAGATGCGAAAGACCATTAACATAGCATTTACAATCTTTGAATACGTTTTCTCCTACTCACGGGGTGCTGGAGGCGCTTTCTTCTGGTTTTCCTCGAAGGAAAGGTTATTGTGCGTTCTTCATCGGGGCGGGTGAGTCGTCGCCGGTTGATCACATCCGCGTAAATCTTCCCGTACCGTTGTCATCCGGCGGCCATTTTGTATCTTCGCTGGCTCAATCATTATGCAAAGCGAACGTCGTTTGAACGCGTGTTTCCCTCGTTCCCCGGAGAAAGGCAACCCATCGTCCCTCTTCCCCTTTCCCTCTCCCCCTTTCTTTCTCCCCCTTTCTCTCTCCCCCTTTCTCTCTCCCCCTTTCTCTCTCCCCCTTTCTCTCTCCCCATTTCTCTCTCCCCATTTCCCTTGTCCTTCTCGTCTCCTACCGATTCATCTCCTCGCTACCAGCTCTTGGACGTACGAATCGCCTCTTCCGATATTGGCTCCCATTTCGCTCGACCTTGACCTTGTCCCGCCTCGAACCCCCGCCTCTTCGGACCGGGAACGGTTTTTATTTTCCCCCAGCCGCCTCTGCTGCTGCCCTCGCCAAGGTGGAACAAATCTGGAAATAATCGTTACTTTTTTGTTGTCGTCGGAGGGAGACGCGTGGGACGAGAGACAGAGGAATTCTGTTTTGAAGTGACATCCTTGAATCTCAATCGAGCGAGGTTGATGAACCATTTCCGGCTGCCAGACACCAAGAACGCGAATATATTCATTTTCTGACGTGATGTTGCATGGCCCTCTCGGAATTTGGAGGGGTTCTCCACGTTAATCATGACTCGTTTGCATTTCATATCCGAGATACTATGCTGTTTCTGTCGATCTTGTATTGATTTCCATGCTCAACTGTCTCGTGTAGTTTTTTTTTTGATCTCGCAATATTTGGTATATATTTCAAAATGATGTGTAATACGGATGGCTTTTTATTTCCGATCACATTATAGCAGTAAGTTTTGAAAGAATGGTGGACTCGGAAATAATTATTTGATGTTTTTTTCGCCTATCGCTATTTTATCCTACAAGTCCCATTTTTCGTCTTCTACGAATTCCAATTTTCGTGAACGTGAAATCTTGGCACTGGAAAAATTAATTACAAAGATTTTTAATGGATTACGATCGAGTGTTGTTTGCTTTTGTAGTCGGCGGTTATGAATGTAATCAGTGAACTGTTTAACTCTTTCCACCATGAATTTTACTGGAAGATGTTTTTTGCAATTGCTTCTTATTCCTTTGCCAAATTTTTAAGACATGGTCAACACATTTTCCAATATCTTTTCTATCCACTATTGCGTCTACAGTAGGTATCATAAATCATGCTAATGCAATTTAACGTCCATGCTGACACGCTACTAACGGACAGTTTTGATGCGGCCACCAGCGTAATCTATTCCTAGCATGAAAATTCCTGCGCTGACGTTATATTCTAGTGTTCTTATTAAACTGCATGGACACCTTAGGCACCTTCAACTCTAACCAGGAACGTGTCCTCCATGTGCGCAGTGTGTGCAGTGAACACGGTCACACTAGTGCAAGGGGACCCACATGTGCTATTTTTTACACACACACCTAAAGCACCAAAAAACATTAGTTCTCTCTCTGTCGTTGACGAAAGGCTCTATCCCGAAAAGCTTACGTATATATATATATATATATATATATATATATATATATATATATATATAAAATATTGTGTTCCGGGAATGTGTGAAGTGAGAGGAGAGCTCCTGACTTTATACTTGCACCCGGGCTCACTGCATCCATGATACGCCACTGACTGAAACGAAATAAAATTATACAGTAAAGCTCTTTCATTTTCCTTTCCTGTTGCAAAAAAAAACGGAGCTTTCGTAATTTTCGAAATTTTATCTCCAAGGACGGATTACTTTACGTCACGCAGTTATATGTCGCTGTGACTGACGTAACACCCGAGCCGAGTGTCGTGCTATCCGCGGATGCAGGAAAAGCCGACATCATTGCTCTCTCAGCGCTTTTAATTTACTGGAGGCTAAGTTTTTAGATTTCCTCAAAACGTTTTGAGAATTTCAAATAAAAATCAGGTCTCGGTCTAGCCGTTTCGGGATCGATCGCCTTCCCCTCATCAATCCAACCTCTCATTCCTTTTTGATGCCACTGTAATCTCTATCTTTATCTCGATCTCTCTTTCTCTTCTGTGGCTTCATTCAGGGACGCTCTTGCAAATCCGCCAGGCCTGACCTGGACTGCCCCTTTACCCTCCTCTCCCCCATTCTCTCTCCTCTTTCATCCCCTTTGCCCCTCCTCCCTTTCTCCACCTTTTCGGTTGTTTAAAATAACTAAAGATGAGGCTATTTTTAACAGATACAGGAGCATTACAAACCAAACAGCACATCAGAAATGCAAAAATCACATTCATTCATTCAATTGCTAGCTCTAAAGAATTACCTTCTCTGATTTGGAAAAACCTTAAGTATATTGGAATTAGTAAACAAAAACACTAATCTGCCGCCTAATATTTCACTCGACTCGTTGAATACTAGTTTTTGTACTCCTCCAAATGTAATTGACGAGAGATTCATAAGGGAAACTAATAAATCGCTTTGTGTTTCGGTGGAAAATTCTAAAAGCAAACCAAACGCTTTCAAGTTCATCCCAGTTCCTCAATTCCAAGTACTTCAAGCATTTCGAAGAATCAAATCTAAAGCTCATGGCTCTGATGGCATACCTAATATTTTTATCAATAAGTTGTTACACGTTATACTACCAATAATAACCAATATATTTAACTGCTCCCTCTCTCAGGCTAAATTCCCAATTCAATGCAAACGTGCTCTCATATGGCCATTACCAAAGAAATCGAATTCAACTGTTATCAAAGACTTTCGCCCAATCAGCTTTTTACCGATCTTATGAAAAAACCTTAGAGAAATTAGTTCATGAGCAAATCACAGTTTTTCTTAAAGAAAATCATTTGTTATATCTCTTTCAATCTGGGTTTCTTAAATTACACAGCACCACCACTACTCTCGTAAAAATCACTGATTATATGCGTCGTTCAGTGGACAAACGGGATGTTACAGTCCTAGTGTTGCTCGACTGCAGTAAAGCCTTTGATTCAATTGACAAAGATGTTCTTATCTCTAAACTTCATATGCTGAATTTCTCTACACCGTCTTTAAATTGGATCTCTTCTTATTTAACTAATCGTTTCCAGCAAGTGTTCTCCAATGATTCTTCTTTGGACTGGCTTAGGAACAGTAGAGGCGTCCCACTAGGTTCAATATGGGGTCCACTATTATATATATATTAACGACTGTTTCGTGTCTCTTAAGCACTAAGCATCACTTATACGCAGATGATTTGCAAATATACTTAAGTACTACAGTAATTGATCTCACGAAGAATCTAAAGAATATCAATGGTGGTCTAACGAAATCACAGGCCGTCATAGTTGTTTACCCTAAGATTTTAGCTACTATTAATCAGGCCCAAAAAGTCCCAATCACTGTAGGTATGTCAACAATACCCTATTACAAAGTGGTGAAAAACCAAGGTTTACTTATAGACAAGACGCTTTCCTGGTCACCACATATGCAGAACGCGTGTAGAACAGTAAATTCATCTCTCAATTCACTGAGAAAATTAAGTACCAGCACTCCTGTTTCCCTCAAAAAGCATCTGGTGACTACATTCCTACTACATTCCTACTACATTCCTGCTACATTCCTCATTTTGACTATGTTGACGTAGCGTATCAGGACCTACTACAGGAGCTCTCAACAAAGATCCAGAGAACACATAATACCTGCATTAGATATATTTTTAATTTGAAGAAATCAGACCACATTTCGGAGTCCCTTTTTAAACTTAACTGGCTAAATCTTGAGTCCCGTAGGAACCTTTACATGCTTTCTTTGCTTTACCAGTTGCTTGCCTCCAACAATCCACATTATCTTGCTACTGAATTCAGAAGTATTGACACGGTTCATAACTGCAATACTACGAGGAACCCTAGACTCCTTATTCCTCATCACAGAACTACAAATCCTTCACTGTCTCAGCATGTAGGCTATTGAATGAACTGCCACAAGTAATAAAAAGTTCGCACCCACTCACCTCTTTCATAAATATTTTAAGGAACTGCGAGGAAAATGTAAAGACTTTAAAAAGAACAGAAATAAACTCGAACCATAGCCTTCTGATTTTGGATATAGCCACGAAGCTCCAAAAATTAAGAAAAGAAAAAGGAGTGTTACTAAGACGTAACTAAGCGTCAATTGTTAACAATAGTCGTCGGTAGGTGGCGTGGTGGTGGCAGCTAAAAATCTAAGATATAACGCATTATATGGGGAAATGTTTCAAGCAAAGGTTGTAGTAAATTAAATTTCCTACAACTTTTATTCCGGTACATTTTTATATTTTTCAAATATTAAAGCAAATACCTCAAAATAATGGATGTGACAAGAGTAAACACCCACTTCCGGTGGCCCGATGTTTACCAAAAACCAATCAGTTCTTGTAACTTTCATAAAAATGTTAAATATAAAATTTCGCGTTGACTTGATTAATAGTTTTTGATTTAGAGCACCCACAATAAAACTATCACATACGCACACAGAGAGCCATCATCGAGAAAATGGTCAAAACGTGAATTCCCGTTAAAATGTCGAAGTCGATTTTTTACATGAAAACAATACTTTCCCCTATACTACGTATGGAGAAAGTAAAATCGAATTCGAGATTTCAACGCAAATATATTTTTTAAGGTTCCCTGAACACGTTTTGACTATTTTCACGATGATGTATGTGGGTGTGTCTGTGTGTGCGTGCGTGCGTGTGTGCGTCTGTCTGTGACCGCGATTTTGTGGGTTCACTAACTCAAAAACTATGAATCAGATCAGTGTGAAATTTATATTTAACATTTTTGTTAGTGTGTGTTAATGTGTGTGTGTGTGTGCGTGCGTGCATGTGTGCGCGCGCGCGTGTCTTTGTGTGTTAGTGTGTGACTGTGTTAGTGTGTGTGTGTATGTGTGTTTTCTGTGTGTGTCTGTGTGTGTTGTGTGTCTGCGTTTGTGTGTCTGTAGTGTGAGATAGCTTTTTGTGGGCGCTCTAACTCAAAAACTATTAATCAGGTCAACGCGAAATTTTATATTTAACATTTTTATAAAAGTCAGAAGAACTGTTTAGTTTTTGGAAAAATCGGTCAATCGGAAGTGGGTGTTTACTCATGTCACATCCGTTATTTTGACATATTTGCTTTAATATTTGATAAATGTAAAAATGTATTGGAATAAAAGTTGTAGTAAATTTCATTTTATACAACCTTTGAAACATTTTTCCATATAACGCATTGTTTAAGAGATAACTATTTTTTAGCTGCCACCACCACGCCACCTACCGACGACTATTGTTAACAACTGACGCTTAGTTACGTCTTAGTAACGCTCCTTTTTCTTTTCTTAATCGTTGGAGCTTTGTGGCTCTATCCAATATTAGAAGGCTATGGTTTGAGTTTATTTCTGTTCTTTGTAAAGTCTAAAATTTTCTCGCTGTTTCTTAAAATATTTATTATTATCTAACCTATTTGGAATTTTTACAAATATTACAGATATGGAGAAAGTCATGTGGTGACCACATCAGATTTTTCTTAATTGTTGGAGTTTCGCGGCTATGTCCAATAACAGAAGGCTATAGTTTGAATGTATTCCTGTTCTTTGTAGTCGAGATTTTTCTCACAATTTCTTAAAATATTTATTATCATGTAACCTATTTGGAATTTTTAGAAATATTTCAGGTATGGAGAAAGTCATGCGATGGCCACTTAAGAATTATTTTTATATTTGCCTTAACACTTGATCAATGTAAAGCATTCCTGGAATAATAGTTGTCGGGAATTTAATTTTCTACGTTTGTTCGAAATGTTTCCCCATATAATGCATTGTTCAAAAGATAATTTTAAGATTATACGTTTTAGCTGCTACCACCACACATCTTTTTCTTTTAACCTATTTGGAATCATTAGAAATATTTTAGGTTTAGAGAAAGTCATGTGGTGGCCACATCAGAGTTTTTCTTTATGCTATCCATTAGTTACGTTGCCTGAAATCCTCTTCGCCATTTCCAGAGTAGCAATGAAATTCGGCCTGCATTCCATTTTCTGTTCGTCATCAAATTACAGCCTATCTCCGAACTTCTTCTCGTTTTGTTTTAATTAATTAACGGTTTTGATAAAAATTTTCGTAAAATCGCATTGTCTTCGAAAGAAACTTGTCTTCGGCCACGCGCCCTTCGAACATTTAATATGCCTTTATTTATGTTGACGGGGTGGATAAGAAACTGGCGAAATGGCAAAAGGAATGGAGAAATAGTAATGATAGCGCAGCTAAGGGAGACTGGAGTGTTCGAACGGCAGTCGAAAGTGGCGAGAAAATGCCTTCAAAAAATGAAAGGAATAAAGAAATAGCTGGCCGTCCGATAAGATGACGATGAGGCGGCGAAAAATGGGATGGTTCATTTTCATCCGAGGTTTTTTTAAGGAGAGGATGGTGATAGAGACATTATTAGAGGAGCGGATTATCAGTGCGAAAGGGAGAAGGATTCACGGTCCTCCTCTCTCTCTTTTTATCGCTTCCTTCAGGAACTCCTACGCGAGGCTGCTGTGAAAATTACACGGCCGAAGGAGAGGGAGCTGGTACATTCATGCCCCTCACTTGCCTCATCCCCCCTCCCCTCCCTTCGCCTCTCTTCCCCCTCCCATTTCATCCCCCTTCCCTCTCATCCCCCTCCCACCTCTCATCCCCTCCCACCTCTCATCCCCCTCCTCTCTCATCCCCCTCCCATCTCATCCCCCTACCCTCTCCCATCTCCCTCCCCTCTCTTATCCTTCCTCCCCTCTCTCATCCCCCTCCCCTCTTTATAAAGAAAATACCTTTCAGCGCGGCCATTTGCTCAATTAATGAGTGTATTGCGTCCAATTGTTCTCTCTTTTTATCGCTTCTTCAAAGGAACAGTTATTATTTTCCAATATCCGAGTTAATTTTCATATTTACCATCGAAAGTTCGAATCTATGGATGAAAACCTTCACGTCTGTGGTCTTCGCTAGGGATTACACTTCAAAAGGGCGAAACAATAAGGGCGAGAGGCAAAAGGACGAGCGTTAGCAAGGCGAAAACAAAAAGAGCGAATGGAAAAATGGGCGAGCGTCACAAAAGCGAAAAGAGAATGGGCGAAAGTAGAAAGCGAAATTAAACTAATATATAAAAAGCAAAAATCGAAAACCCCCTTCTAACCAAAATATCTCCTTGGAAAACCCAACCGATTTTAATTAATCTATTTTTAGGCAACAGGGCAGGTCCCAAAGTAAGTTTTGATACTACTATTAACCCCCTCCATTCTCGCGCAGCACTGCCCTGTTGAGAAATCCGTTTCTGGCTGTCTGTCTGTAACTATGTTACCATATAACTCGAGAATGGCTGAACCGATTTGCACCATTCTTTCACTAATTTGTTCAGCATTACAACGAAGAGGTTTACAGAAAAATACCGAATATACGTGTTTAAGGCAAATAACGTTGTTACCTATAGTGTAAATACATTTCACGTACAAAAAACATGAATATACAGTCTGATCGAAAATTATGACATTTTTTGAAGAACACTTTTAGAGAACAAAATACTTCTCTGTAAGTAATTTTTAGAAGCAACGCTTTGTATGTTGAGAGCGGTGGCGGTGCGACGGTATATAAGTTTGTGCAATCTCGAATCGCACCCGGGCAACGCCGGCTCACACATCTACGAGTAAAGGAATAATAGCTATTATAAATTGGCGTGTGGCTGGAGTTGCTTTCCATAAAATGATATCCGCAACATGTCTTCTATCAAGGAATTGAACAATCGCGGTTTCTTGTAGCAGATATGGCTACCAGTCACTGAATGTTTACACACACACACACACATATATATATATATATATATATATATGTGTGTGTGTGTGTATATATATATATATTTGTTTATTTATTTATATTTATAGGACCCTCGCTGTAAGCAGGTATTATTAAAATAATAACTATTATTATTAAATCCAAAAAAATCTGTGACCACCACATTTATTTAGAAAATGATAAGAATCCTACCCCCATCCACTTAACCCAACCCGGAGGGAGAAATAGCTCGAATACAATCCCAAGCCACTTAACCCAACGGAGGAAGGAAATAGCACCAATTCAATCCCCAATCACTAAACCCAACCCGGGGAGGAAATAGAACAAATCCAACCACAAACCACTCAATCCATATTCATTATTAGTCGAAAATACAACACGCATAGAAAACCACCTATTTTTTTCTCTTTACTATTTTCGTTTTCTACTGTCGGCCATTTTGTTTTCGTCTTTTTGACGCTCGCCCGTATTGTTTCGCCCTTTTGACGTGATACATTCGCCAGACTACTTTCGCGAATTCTATCAGAACACATGCCTAATGCTACGAGTTAGTCGTTCCTCCAGAGGCGAGATACTTTTCTCCCCTTTCCTGACTCACCGACGCGGGATGAGTAATCGCTCAGCCGTTAGGCGACAGAGGAGATGTGGAAATCCCTGTGATGCTGTGTCTGGATGCTGGAGGTTTTCTCTGCCTATAATTTTTTTACGGCGTTGCTCATCGGTTTTCTTCACAAATCACCGCAATAACTACATGTGAACGAAATTAGTCCTTTTGTATGATCTTTTGTAGCCGAAGGTAATTGCTTGGTTATTGGTTTCCAAAGTGCATTTAATTTAGTGCAATACATAACCATATAAATGCGGTATTTTTTTATTAATCGTTGTAAGTGCGTGGCATTTTAAATATTTTAAACGATTATATTGCATAGGTGTTTATAAATTTTATTATATTGTAATGATTGATTAGGGATTTTAATGCTTCCATAGCTTGTTTTATGGTGTGTCTTGTCTTATACTTGATCTTATTCAGAAGCAATGGGAGGAAACCTTAGCTTTAGTCTGATTTTTATATTTTTATTTTGCAATCATTTTTGATAGGTATCATTAATCATTGATTTATCTTACCGATTAAAAAAATGAACCACCGTTTTTTCTGCTCTTTTCCCAGTAATGGCGCCCCACTTCCTTATCAATGTTCTTTTAACCATATTTTTGTCCACTTGTCATTTCAATCGCATTCGACTGTCAAATACTCGCTTCGCACGATTTGATTCTCGTGACACAACTTCCATCAAGAATGTTTTGGGATTATTTTAGCGAAACGAGGTCCAACATTAGAGGAGGAAGAAGTAACTCGTACGTGTCGGAAACCTTATGAGCTGTATTTCGACCAGTCAGCCTATCGAAAGAGGCGTATTTCGAAGTGATAGGTCGATTCATCGAGAAGAGAGACGAAGAAAAGATACGAATGCGATGCGTAAAGCTGCGAAGTGAGTACGTCGATAGGAGGAGGCTCGCGTCGTTAACCGAGGGGCTCGTCGTCGTCGGGTGATGGCATAGCATGAGCGGGGGATCCGGAGGTCGCCTTGGTTCATTCTTCGTTCGGAGGATGAGGTCAAAACAAGACGGGCGAGGAGGTGTCAGGAGAGGGAAGGGAGGAGGGATACAAGGTACGAATTTCCTCTACAAAACGGGTATGGGAATCTACTTACAGTAGATTTTTAACTCATCTTTTTTTAGGATCAACGATAGGTACGACACCTGAAGTCCGCTGCTTCGTAGCCGAAATGAAGATCTTTTTTTTTAACAACACTTTTGAGGCTTACCTTCTCCAGCAATATTTATTGCGATTTGCGAAAAGTTCTCTCTTGGACGGAATCGTATGATGAAGGCATAATTCAAAGGGTTAATGTGCCAAAATCACACTGTCCCAACCATGGGGAAAATTACTTGGATGCTTTCCTTGGACGAAACTCTCTCGACTGCAGTTGGTTAAAGAATAATGGCAGTTGGCTGAAAAATAATTATAGGCTCTATTTTATTTTCTCCTATACGTAAATATATAGCGAAAGTTTAATAATCGCGGAAAAAATCGACTTCGAGATTTTGACGTTTTAGTTGTCATTAGTCCAAAAAAAAATGTCGTTTTCGCCAGGCCGCCGTGTTTATAAAAAAAAACAATATTGCGTTCAGCGCCATTATAATATAGCGAGGTTTACGCTCAGCTACCATCCAGCTCTCTCTGGTCCTCTGACGTCACTCAACTATCTTCCTTCATCAATAATGCTTCGGAGCCTATATGGTTTCGCCAATCCACATCCACTTGATATTAATATAATGGTATAACTTTTTATCGTTTGATTTTGATTTATAAGGTTATTAATATCAATTAGGCGCAGAAAACATTTTTCGCGGTTTTGTTTATTTTTTATAGCAGCAGGAGTTTGTTCAATGTATATAGTGTTCCGATTTTTTGCTATAGCAATTTCAAAATGAAAATACCGCCATGATGGTGTGACCGCTATGAATGATTACATGTACATTTTCGAAAAAACGACATCTAATATTTTTTAGCGCGAATATTTTTAGAATTTCACTCTTATGTACACACGTAAAAGATGATCTAGTTACTTTCGTGAATGGGAACGGGCGGTGTGCGCATACACGCACAATTACACCGTCGCCGCTGTATTAATGCTTGTTTCAGTCGATTCCAAGTTCAAAATTCTAGCGTTCACGATCTCCGCAGCGCGAGAATCGGGTATTTGACGCCCCCTATCACATGGACGGTTCCTACAGCTTTCAGCAAAAAGTAATGACTCCATAAAAAACAGGATGATTATCGATTTCGTTAATGCCTAAGGCATTCCAGGCGTAGGAGGGCCGAAGATCCAACGTCGCGTTTATTTCCTCTCATTCCACGCTGCTATCCAGGGCCCCTTCCCTCTCGCCATTTTTGCCCCTAAACATTGCGAATCTTTCCCCCTTGCCCGCAGCACCAGATCCTCAAACATCCGATCCCCTTTTGCCCTTCTCGTTAACCCTTTCCTAAACCCCCGCCCCCTGATAAAAACCCTCCCTACAGAATCCTTTCCCTTCTTGCCCATCGCAATCTTTGCTCCCTTTCTCCGCCGCTCTCTTGTTTCCTCCAACTTCCATAGTAAGTCTCTCCGCTCCTGTTTCACCTCCTTCCATTCCTCCTTCCAAATTCCCCTCAAAACTCACTCTAGTTCTTCCACTTCCCTCTCTCCGTTTTTCGGGGTTTCTCCCCCTCCCTCCCTCACTCACCCCCCCCCCCCTCTCTGGCCCTCCTTTGCCTTTTTTATTCTCTCCCACGCACTTTCCCTCCTCCCCCTTCTCATATATCCCCGACCACCCTCACTCTCCCGCCCAACCGCTACCTATCCTTTTCTTACTCCCGTGTCTTTCGCCTCTTTCTGACTGCCTCGGTCTCTTCGAAATCGTTTTTCTTCTTCAAATTACTTACGCTCCTTTCCTCGTGCCTTGCCTTTTATAAATAAACATACGGTTGTGAATATGATTTGGGAAGTTGTGTTTATGTGGTCGCCATTACGGTTTACATATATTTTGCAAGTTCAACTTCAACTGCCACAACCACATCTCAAGTTTTTTTTTCTTCAGAACTCAACTGAATAGGTTGTCAGTTGTTTATCGGAAGAGATTTCTGCAGAATAAAACCCGCCATCTTTGAATGAGATAACAGAATGTTACACTTAGCCATTGGCAAAGCGTGATTATGATCGGGTAGACAAGGTCTTGAAAAAAACATGAATTATTAATCTCGAAGAGCAATGAAAATTTATTAATTCGAAGAGGATGGCACCGTATTATTACAACACTAAATAAAATAATCACATTAATAAAGCGGTTGGACAAGCTTGAAAGTAATTTCCAGTTACAAAGAAAACCTGATGCTTTGCAACGGGATCTGTTCCTGACGAGGTTCGTTTTTTCATGTATCGCTTATATCAACGACCGTCGGAAATAAAAATAATGCTTGCTTATCACCATTTGCCAGATCCAGCGGTTAATGTCAGCGTTAGCAGCATTTGGAAATGAAGGTTTGGCAATAATAATTATTTATGAAATTCATACCGCAGGAAGAATTTCTTTAAATATTGGCAACCATATAATATTAACTATTCAATCCTTTCATTTAGAAAAATACGTGTAATACTAGAGTTTGCCAATATAAGTTTTCATTCTATATCGTAGGGAGATCTCGGTCCAGTATGTATTTTTCTGCTTATGCTTTTCTAAACCTTTGTAGGTTTACTGCCTATCCGACACTTCTTTTAAAATAATAACATGCCCAAAACTCCATAATTTCCTACTAAAGCCGATCGGCTTCGAATTCGACCTCCATTTTCTTCCACTTTCTCCAATCTTTTCCCAATCGATCGAATCTTCACTTATATTCTCCGATTATTTAAAACCTCGTTAATCCTCTTCGTTTCTGCCTTCGCTCCCGAATTTCTCTGTTCCCTCGTATATACAATAATTTGTTCACTCCTTGATCTCATTTTTCGCCTTTAGCCCCTCCCAAATATCCCTTTTGTTTTTCTTCTCTTCGCTGCGGCCTCCCATCCGTTTGCTTCCTCAATTCTCCCTAGTCTTTTCTCTCTCTATCTCTTTTCGTTTGCTATCTCTCTCATTCTTACCACCACGTCCTCCCATCCATACTTAAGTTCATCTCATTTCTCCACTCCACCCTCTCTTTCCTCCTAATTATTCCACCCCTTCCTTCCCAACTCCTTATCTCTCTATCCCCCTCTCCGTGTTTTCGCATTCCTTCGCTCCCGTATTCTTCATTCACTCGCTCATTCCTCCAATCCACTCGTTTTTTTTATTCACTCCCGCTCCATCACCCTTATTGTTAGCCGCCTCCGAAATATCCGCCTCATTCACCTTCCTTCACCTTGCCTCTCCCCTTTCCCCCTCACACCCCGTCCCCTCTCATTCACCCTCCGTCGCTTGCTACCCTCCCCTCCCACACATCCCTCCTCTCTCTCTCTCTCTCTCCCTCCCTCCCTCCCTCTCCTCGGCCTCGAGAAGCAGGGGATCGATAAAGTCCCACGTATTGCGCAGTTAGAATCTCCCGCTGTATTAAAGGAGATGGAACCACGTCTGTCATAAGTCAGATAGAGAGAGAGTGAGGTATGGGACAGCGAAAGATGTGTGTGTGTGTATGTATGTATGTGTGTATATATATATATATATATATATATATATATATATATATATATATATATATATATATAACAACTTACGGAAAAGGAAAGGTAAAAGGAATATATGGATGTCAACAAGGTGTTGGGATGAGGAAACCCAGTGAGCACTCACCAATCAGACGACTTCAGGTTGGCGAGGCCCCGGGGATGTCGAAGCGACACACGTAAAATAACACAAAAACACAGAAACATCACAAACGTAAAGCTTTCGGAACTACTCCTTCTTAAGCTACAGAGAGAGAACTCATCCCAACACCTTGTTGACATCCATATATATATATATATATATATATATATATATATATATATATATATATATATATATATATATATATATATATATGTCATAGGTAGTCTGTCCGTGATTATTCATGGTTAAACCTGGTTACTCCTATTTTCCGCTGTCCTCTTCATATCTTGATAACTCTTTCCCTTTCAAATCGTCTATCAGCTGAAACCTTTTCCTACCTCTTTCCATTTTTCCATCTAGTTTTCCTTCTAACGCGTCTTTAATCATACTCTCTCTCCTCAGCTAATGTCAAACCCAGTTTGCCTTCCTCTTTCTAATAGTCTGTATAATCATTCGCTTCTCTCCTACTCTTCGTAGCACTTCACCGTTTTTCATCCTATCTGTCCATTTTATCTTCAGCATTCTCCTCCAAGTCCACATTCCAAACCTTTCCAAGTATTTGATGTCATTTTTCCTTAGCGTCCATGTTTCTGCACCATACAAAGTTATACTCCATACATAGCATTTTATCAATTTCTTGCGGATATCTTCCCTTATATTCCCCGTAAGTGGGTGTTTCTTTCTTCTGAAAGCCGCTTTTGCTTTTCCTATTCTAGTCCTGATCTCATCCGTAAGTTTTGCTTCTCTTGTTATGCTTCCAAGGTATTTATAGTCTGACACTTGTTCTAAAGGCTTTCCTCCAATACTTATGTTCAGATTCTCTTCTTTGCCCGATATTCGAATGACCTTGTATTGTTATGTATCTATTTCCATATCGTATATTCTACCTGTTATTACTAGTCTATGTATCATTTTCTGGAGTTCCTCTTCCTTTCTTGCTAGAAGTACTTTATAATTCGCGTATTTTACTGTACTTATAATCCTTCGTCCAATTTTCAAATCTCCTCTACCTTCTAACGCCTCTTGCATTAGCCTTTCTCCATAAATATTGAATAGGGTCGGCGATAGGCAGCAGTTCTGTCTTATTCCTCTACCGATATTTACTCCGCAGGTGTCCGCATTCTCCAACCTGACCTTTGCAACTTGATTCACATATAGATTCCTGATCAGTCTCCTGTCTTTCCAGTCTACCCCTATATCCTTTAATATCTTCATCAACATTACCCAATTACACACACACACACACACACACACACACACACACACACATATATATATATATATATATATATATATATATATATATATATATATATATATATCTGTATAGAAGGAAAGGCATTTTCCTCTCCGTCTCTCTTGTCTCATTCATCTGTTTCACATACTGATTGCATTTGCCCTTTGCTTTCTTCTCCCCCTCTACCTCCTTTCTCCTCAACTCTTATTTCCCTTGTTTCCATATTTGTTTCTTCTCTCCCTCTCGTGTATCCTGTCGCCGTTTTTCTCCCATGTATGTATGGTTGCGAACAGTGATAAATATTTCTTTCCGCGCCTGCCGCTTTGACCCTCGGGTTACGCATTCTTAAATTCCGACGTTCGGAGATGTTTTTCGTCTTCCGTATTGTGGTATTACCATTGCTCCATCTTTTTGAAATATCCCGTTGCGTCTTTCTCTCCGTGGTAAATACCTGATACATTTCCGCCTTCGCACGACCAACTACTTCGAAAGATTTTTATCGAAGCGTTATATCTTTCGATCATTGACGAGTATTTGCCACGTTTCTTCCCCAGTAAAATGGAATTATATTAACGCCTGCAACTGTAGACTTTGTAAAACGGAATCCTTTTTTCCTATATGTAAATTTTCCTCTGTCGTTTTCCTGCGTCTGTTGAACGATAATCTGATGGGATACATGTAAAGGTCTCGACGAATTGAAAATTTCTCTAAATGTTTTACCATTGTTCCTTGGATTAATCGTCTTACCTTCCTAGATTCGAAGCGTTGTTTTCCTTAAAATATAATTGATTGATTGGTAATTGATTCCTGAGCAACTGAAATTGCTGCAAGGAGCACGCAATCATTTTCCTATATTTTTATCCGCCTTTCTTAAATGTGAACTGGTCAGAGGCAATGCATCTTATCTTATGGAGTGATAAAATGACCGGATATATTTTCATATTTCTACGATATGAAGTTAACTTTTTAAAAAGAACAGTGATCGATTGAAAAACTCATTTTAAAAGTATTTCCCTGTACCTGTGTTTTTTCTACGTGTTATAATTTTCACACCCTTTTGCTGAAATGCTCAAGATTTTTCGCGGCATGCCCATGTATACGCGCAGTGAGTTTTCTTTTGTTTCCATAACAAGTCCATGCAATCGTCGCGCACTCGCGTCGTCGTCGGTTCCCGTTGCGCTCCATCCCGACGCCTCAGGACATCGACTTTAACGACGATGCAACGGGCGCACCTATTTCCAGCCCTTGATGGTCGTTGGCATATGAATTTTGACCGCGCGCTCCAATTTGCATGCGGAAGAATTTCGCCTCGGATGCGGACGAAATTTAATTCTCCTTCTTCATCTTGTAAGCAAGGCCCTGTGAATCAAAACGTCTTCCTTTGTCCAACAGGAAATTGATAGCGTGTGAAATGAAAACTCGCCCTCTGCCTAATGCAATGGCGGATTTACACCTCCTGCGGCCCTTGGCGCCAAGCAAGCGGAGGCCCCGCTATCTAAATAGTATAGCGAAACCGCTCCTGGCGGCTACCCTCTTTTGTGACACCTCTTAACGATCGTTTTTCTATGGGGTCATAGAGAGGTTCCGCTGATTTTTACATCGAGACATTTAATATTTCTGAGGTTATACACACGAACGTGTTATCGGGGTCCTCTGCTTCAAGCGGCCCCTGGCGCGGACCAAGTGTGTTTATCTATTTCAAGAGAATTGCAGCTGTGGGAGTTATGAAGTTTTTCGGTAAATCCTTTCTGGGAGAATGTTTTTATATTGTTATTGCCTTTAGGATTTTCGCACATAATTGTATGACGCCGATTTTTCCGTCGTGATTCTGGTTGTTATATTTTTCGATGGGGCATTATATCGGAGCCATCATGTAATCTTTCATCGTTATTCCATTATGGATAGATGTTAGGTTATCGCGATAGATTAGGTGAAATTTCGTCGTTGTTGTCTTGATCTTTTCTTTTCGCGAACAAGTTAAAAATTCAAGTGCATACTGTTGGAGGGACGCCCTTTGCTGACAAGGGACACGGCATTTAATATTAACGGAAACAGTTGGAGCATAACGGGGAGCACGCATTTCCTCTCAACTTTTCCCATTTTTAGGCTGGTTTTCAAAGGATACAGTATGTATATGGGTGTGTCCCCTGCTAACAACTTTTACATCAATGGACCGATTTCATGAAACTTGGCATGAGGCTCGTGCTGCCACGGCCCACCTCCGGGCTATATTTTATTTGGCGAAGATTGAAGACCCGGGTTCGATTCCATGAACGTCTTTTCCCTATTTGTTTTACATAGGAAGTCCCAAATCCATCGTACAGAAATGTTTTCTTTAATACTTAAAATATCTTATAATTGTGATATCGGAGCGAGATTTGTGCTGTTCTAAGGGGAAGAGAATGTAGATTCTAATTCTTATCACAGAATTATGGTAATTGATCGTATATTCTTGAATTTCTACGACAACGTAGCGGTTTTGCGCTTTAAATCGCATTTTATCGGATTGATGCCATGTGGACGATTATTTCCGAACTCGAACTGAGCATAGACAAGTGAACGAATGGGTTATTTCCAACTTTTATATTAACATCGCTTTATATATATGTATATATATGTGAGTGCGTGTATGTTTGTTGGACCCCGTCAAATCTGAAAAAAATTCAAAGCTGCTTGCGGGGTTCGAACCACCTCACCTCACCATCGCGTAAGGCCAGTGATTTAGCCACCTCGGCCACTAGATCCTTTCGTTAGGCCTGCGATGTGTATTTGAATTCGCGTGGGAAGATAGACGCGTACATCATAGCTACGAGATTAAACAAACTATTGTCATTGTTCAATGTAAGACTCTTTATTTTAATGTGGATTTGTATTGATACGAGAATTCCTACGTTTTTTTGAAGGAATATTTCTGTTAATACTTATAAGTTTTTATTTATCGTAATTATTATTGATATTAAGTTTTTATTTATCTTAAAAACTTTTTATCTTTATTCATTTAAGATTATTCTAAAAACTTTTTCTTATTAAGAATTACGTCTGGAAAATCAAGATACATGTAAGCTTTTGATGGATTTTATTATTGTTAAATTCTTATCGCTCCTCTTATAATATTGCCTTATACATACATTTTATTATTATTACATTATAATCACATTCGTATTGCTCTACTATTAATAATCATTAATGCGATCTTCTCGGAGTAGTTCACATTGAAAATTCATTTAAAACTACTTTAGCTGACTATATTTATATAGTTTGTGCCATGAACATAATTTTATTCTTTGGAACTGTTCACTTGGCTTACTTTGGATGAAATCTTTTCTAATTATAGACCTTTAAGACCAGTTGTTCCTGCATTTTTATAAAAGCCCTCACAATTAAGTATCATATTCCTTTTTTTCACTATTTAAGATAGGTAATACTGTTGTAAAGGATGTTAATTTCAACAAATTTAAATAAAACGTTTTAAAGTGTTGTGTTGTTGCTTAGCAATTCTTCAGCTAACTATACTTATACAGCGGTTTTATATGGATGGTTGATTTGATGTTACGAAAAGAACAATTTATTATTTTTGTCATTTAAGTTAGGTGACTAAAATATGAAATATTCAAGTTTCACTCCTACTAGTATCTAAAGCTGAATTACTCTGAACTAGCAGTATATTTTCGTTGATTTTCAGCAATATGAATGGATAAGTCAGTATTTTCATTAATGAAACAAAAGATATTAGTATCAAACTTCTTACTATTTATATACTAAACATTCTTACAGTTCTCTACTTCTGTCTACCATTCTCACAACTGTAAAAAGATTAAAGGTTAAATAGAGAGACCCTCACATCACTCAACAGCTGGTAGACACTTTTGCAACTTTATACGTCCATGAAAGCAGAATGATTATCATAATGTTTATTCATATTAAACCATGTAAAAGCTGGTTATAAAAATTCATTTTTATATCTTCACTTGTTTTCTTTTCCACTCGACTACTCTTCAGCAATGGGCATTTTATCCAGACATATTAGCGTATAAACAGTAACATTTATTAAATCAGTTTATTTAAAAAATACATGCAAAATATAATTTCAGAAAGAGATTTTGACATTGGTTTTAGTATTTTGAACCTGATAATGCTTTATCAGGTTGTTTTCCAATTTTTCTCTATCATTGATAAACTATGAACTACAATGGTATGATGAGAATTTATTGGAATGACTAACACATACTGAAACATTTCGTGTAATCAATTCGGAACTTCAACTTTGGAAAACCAGCCTGCTTTATCCCTCGTTTGAATTTCTTGTTATCTTCGCCGTGGACAGTCCTCTTCCATTTTATCGCGTCCCATTCTTCGAACTCGCTTCGTGCTAAGGTTTTCCGAACCTGATGCGCGGCTGTCTCCTGGCAACTCCTCCCTTTAATTGTGGAAGTTCATTGGTCACTTGATACACACTGCTCATCCACTTGAAAGGTTGTTCGCTGCTTCATCAATCGACTAATCTTCCGAGGAGCATGTGGGAATGGATCTTTTTTTATCTTATAGGCTGCGAAAATACTGTTACTTTGTCGAAAATCTTATTGAGTAATCATTATAAATAGCTGCTTCTTACATATATAGGATATATCATGTAAAACCTAAGCTACTTTTAGAAAAGCTACAGAGCTAAAATTTGGCATAAAGATAGGTCATTTGGTATAACCTCTGGAAAAATGCGATATTTCAGAAAAAGTTATATTTAAGGGGTACTTTTGATCCCAATTTCCAATTTTAATCACCCATAAGAAAAGCATTGAAAACGGAGCTGGGTTATATAAAATTCCTTTTTAAAATTATTTACAATTAAGGTACAAAGTCGGGGCACCGTACCATTGATGGAAGAATGAAATTTATTTTTCTTGGAGACAAAATTCAAAACCATGCTGAATTTATGTAAAAATTCGATTTTAATCATAACATAATGAAAAGTATTTCGGTTTTCAACAATGAAAAATATTAAGTACCATAGCAACGAATCCAATGCCTTTTAATGGGAATTGATTTTCCATACTTCAAGAGTATTGATTTAATACTTAAACTGCATTATAATCCATTTGTTTTAGCCTATGACGTGCACGTATTATGACGTAATAATTTTAAATTAATTTTTTATCCAGATACGTAGTAAAAGGCACGGATGATGTCGCCATAATCCTTACACACCAAATATCTACTTTTTACATAAATTTTAGTCTAACATAGGCTACTATCTGAAATTACCCGGCGTTGCTCGGGTTTTTAAGTCAAGATAAAAGATATTGAGGAAGATTTGAGAATAAAACCAAGTAATGAAACCAGTTTAATTTTTATTGTAGTGCTTAATGGTATGCAATATTTCTTATCTTCCCATCCTTTGCCCAAATAAATAAATTTTTCCCGCATCCTTTATCACGAGTCGATTGCCAGAGAATTTAGAAATTCCGGGTAGATGCCTTAATTTCGCAGAAAATGAAAACTATTATCTTATTTAAATGATGAGTTCGAATGTTCTCGCGTTGGTTTATTTACGAGTTTATATCATGGTGTATTGTGTTTTTTAAGCGCTTGCAGAATGCAATCACCAAAGCTTCTAAAGAAAATTGTGGCGATGCTATTTATACAGATAACTTCTCTATGTTATTATCAAAGAACGTCAGCGTTACAGCGATTTTTGTCTTGTTTCCTGATGTAAAATGTTGTATTCTTACATCTTTTATTATTGATTTCGAAAATATAATTTTCAGCGCATGAATGGAAGCGTCGTAATGGTGGTTTAAATTATGGGTTTCCATAGCAAATCGGTATGCTTCTCGACTGTTCTTTTAAATCTCATTCTGGCGCCCGCTATTGTTATTTTCTTTTACTTTATAGCCACCACAGTGTTTGTCGTTTTGAAACAGTAACAAGGATATTAAATTCAGCCTTCATAGAAAATGTTGATTAGCTATTTTACTGAACATTAAACAATGCAAAATGTTGTTTATTGGAAATACTTTTACCGTATATAAATCATCTGCTTTCCATTCGTGGTGAAATGTTTTCATCGATTTGTCCATGATTCGGAAATTCTTGGGGAATAAAGTCGATGAAGGCTATACTAAATGAACCCTAGGAAATCTGAACGTTTTTACGTTTGTGTGAAATTATCCCTTCTGAGTCTTAAATCGTTTCCTATCAATAAAATCAATTGGATGTATTTCTTCAGTTTCCCAATACCTATAGCCGCACTGTTGTCGTAGGATTTCGAAATCATTAACATCTGTTTTTTATTATGAGGCGCTGATTGCACTAGCAAACCTATTTGTCGAATTCGAAGACATGTTTTTGAGGTAACTTAACTCTAGAACTGGATGGTTGGTTCTCATAGACCCCACTCCGACTTCAAATGTTTAAAACAAAGGTAATGCAAATCCACTTTTCAGCTTGTTCTCAGCCTCGCTAGAGTTCGGAGTCCCCACTTGAACATTTTGTGTTTAACCCACGCTTATACAGCCTTCCCTCGTTTTACGAGTTCTTGCTTATACGAACTGAGCAATTTCATACCTATTTTTCGATTTGCGAACAAATTTTCCCTTATACGAGTTCGTTACTTTCGTATGAAAATCCTATTTTTCAAATATCGAATATATTTTCGCTTATACGTGCTCTCCTCTTCGGAAAAGTTCGTCAGATTGCATCACGCTGTTTCGAATAAGAACCATCATCTCGGTCTCAGTACGCGCGTTGCCGTTCTTTGTGAAATTCGGTTCGCTGAGTGGTGTGCATTTTTATCTTTTAAATCAAGATACATTTCTATGAATCATAGCTCCTCAACGTGCCAGCCTTTCAGGTATTGCAAGTGGTAACGCGAAAAAAGAGAGAAGGGCTTTAAGTGTAGCCCAGAAACTAAGTATTATTGAAAGATTGGAGAAAAGCGAGTGGTCGAAGGACATATGCGCCGCATTTAACCTATCTTAGGCTGACATAGGGTAATACCGCTAATGTATAGAGGAAGACATCATAGGCTAATGACTAAGAATATCATTTTAATACATTAATATATCATTATTGATGTTTTTTCTCAATTTTGTATCTTTCGGTATTATTTTTAATTGAACTATGGGATTTTTTTTATTTTGACCTTCGGAACCAATTAAAACTTTTTACATAGAAAGTAATGAAAAATAATTTTCTTTTTACGAGTTTTCGCCTAACGAACAGTTTTCGTGGAACAAATTAAGTTCGTAAAACGAGGGAAGGCTGTATTGTGTTGTTTCGACAGAGGTCAAGAGACCCCACCGGCCGGGAATAAGGGGTAAGTTTTGTGTTCTTTTATTTTTATATTTCTTTTATATCCGTTTTTATTTTGTCGACCAGAACCCGTGAAAATGTCGGGATCGGGAGAAGAGGAAGACTTTATCGAATTGTTTTTCTGTATTTATTTTATTTACCTCAATGAAATGTTTAAAACGTTTTAAATATAGAATCATTAAGTTTATAAATTTTTAAACTACTTTTAAAATGATGATTTTAGCATTTAATTGAATATTAAGTATGGTATCCGTGAGACCCACATGCCGGAAGACGTAACAAAAATTTCACCGACTGGGTTCTTGAAAAACGAAAAAGGAAAAACCTCCTTATAACCATAAAAATAAATAAATAAAACAATTCTCCTTTTTCATCTTTTATTGTAATTAACCGTAGGGCTTCAAAATTTAATTTTTGATATATTTTCCTCCTGTGCTCTTGTCAGTTTTGGACCGTTGTTTTACGCATGGGACTCGAGTTTACGGCCCTTGTTTCGTTCGGGGGTGACGGTGGCGGAGTGGTTAGATCGTTGAACTTCCACACAGCGGTCCCAAGTTTGAATCCGGCGGAGGCCTGGCATCGTCCCGTCCCATACTTGTGTGATATGAGGAGACCGCGCAAAGTCAGCGCTCCGTCCTTCGGATGGGACGTTAAGCCGTTGGCCTCCTTTGCACTCTTCGTTAAGAGTAGGCTAATGCCGTTCCATCATTTCACTTTTTTCCAATTTGCGAGTGTTTAAAAGTTTTAAAAGCGAATATTCAGTTTATAATTCGTCTATTCAGTTCCTTAATATTGCCTTTACGCCTAATTTCAATGGTGTTTCGCTGTAAACTGTGAAATCAGTTTTTTACGATCTCGATAGAATCGTTGATCATCAGCGATAAATTAGTAAAATATATTTTTGTGGAAATTTATGTCCAAGCAGTGATTCGTTCACTGTTAAAAATAATTCATATGCTAATCAACTAATGCTCTTCTTGAAATTGAACCAGAGGCTAGCTTTCCTTTGAATGGGCCAATTCGACAGAGCGAATAACTATTTTGTATGCGCATATGTGGGCAAGAATTCATTGTAATTATACTTCATGTTTTATACGATCAGTTTATTTTACAGGTTGAATGAATCTGCTAGAAGTGTGTGAAACTATAATTTAACACAGTTCAGCCGATATTCGGGTAATCTCCTTAGGTGAAGAGTTGCTTAAAAATTATCGGTTTACATGACTTATTCGGGTGGGTTAGAATCTTCTCGTGAATCTAAAAATTTGGTTTCTTGTTGTTGCATTTATATGGACTTGCCAACGAATAATGTAAGGTCACTGGCGATTAGATGGACGAAATTTTGATTTTTAAGAAGTAATCTCGACTATTCAGATTTCCTTTTGCGGTTAATGTTATACTTATCACCTATTTTATTCTTCTAAAACATTGCGGTTATTATTGATAAACAAATTCCAAACCTTATGTTTGACTTATCGTTATAAGAATCACTCAGATAATGAAGTGTAAACAATGTCAGCACTAGACAAATTGCAAAATTTAAAGAAAAAATATTTCTGTGGCGAAAAATCTCGAGTGATGCAACTTCAAGCGTGAGGAAATTCTACCGTTTGCTAGACCAACCTTTCGGTTGTTACAAAAGGAATAACCGGGTTATGAGTATAAATAAAAAGTGTACCCATCGGATATGGTGTCGTCTACAGCAGTGGTTGTCAACCTTTTGCATCTTGCGTCCCACCTACCTTTCTGTCAAAAAACCTAGATCCCATCAACCATTTTGTCGGAAGACCTTGGTCTCACAATGATAAAAACAAGCCCCATCTATTCCAAGAAGTGGATTATTATGTCGACTGCACTTCAGAACCATATTAATCCTTGTGGACATTTTTTAAAACCCTTTAATATTGGAGTAATTTTGTTGGAAAAAACTAAACAAATTACCATCGAAACTTCGCGTCCCACCTAGACGACTTTCGCGTCCCACCGGTTGAGAAACACTGGTCTACAGGGTATGAGTGTATTCAGTGTTTTTGAGAATATTGCCGTATTTGCCGGTGTCCCAACGTCAGATCGTTTATCCCAACTCATATTTCTCTAATGATACCTACCTCTAACTCCTACTTCCGTGTATGTACGCTAGATCTCCGTCCCCATGGACACTCTTTAGGTGCAGCAGCGCTATTTGTATGACATAGCAGCGGGAAGACATGCGAAGGAAGACTTGTAGTTTTCATAACGATGAGGTTGGGGTGATTGCTCTACGCGACGCGCCTCTATGACCTCTCTAATTAATCATATATCCGAGCGACGCGTTGCTAAACATGTCCGCCGAGTTGTAAGGTATGTCGGCGCTAGGCTTATTTGGTAGAGCTGCAGTGGAGGCATCGACGGATACATTTTCTTTGATTTTTTTTAACTCTCCCTTCCGACTGTCATTTGTTCGATAACACTGAGTGAAATTCATATTAATTATAGGCAAAATATTCGAGAGTTGTATCGTGCCTACGAATGGCGTGATGTAGCTATTTTTAGCCCTCCGCGAATGCATTGAAAACCTGATTTTACTCATGCCAGGGTTGCACAAAGTGCGGCCCGGGTCAATGTCCTGGTGGCACCCAGAGGATTTCATAACATAAGCTTAACATTAAACAATCTTTTCTCATAAACTTTAATTTGGTTATCCATATAGTCATTCTTATATAAGAGAACAAAAATGCAGTAACAAGAAAATAAATTTAACAAAAGTGACGATAGGAATGTTCCCGTAGTTGCTATGAGGGAGTTCTGAAACCTGCTCACAATTACGGGTATACCCAAGTTAAAACCTCCGGTGCGAAGCAGTTGTTGACTGACGCTACATTAAAGTCGTGTTTTAGTATTTTTTCATGTGCTTTCTTGATTACGCGAGTTTAGTACTTCAGTTCTTTCGCTTTTTCTCGGAACTACTTCGATAAGTATGACATCTGCAGATAGAGTTTCGTCCCTTCAGCTGGGAAATGTACTATTAAAAACTTTTAATTATAAATAACACAATCTATTTTACGTTTGGCGACTCGCGAAATGAATCTTAACATTCCAAAGTTCGCTCATTTGAAATTGTTCGACCTTAATTATGATACGGCCCTCGGCTAAGTACGAGTAAGTAAAAACCCTCAAATGCTGCCCGGGGTTTTAAAAAGTTTGTGCAACTCTGGCTTATGCCGATAATTCATGGACGCATTTGCGGAAGGCAATGCTGTTTGCGCAATCTTCGTCATTCTATGAAAAATTAATATAATTCATATTATTCATCCTTTTTTACATTACCTCGCTGATATATCGAAATGTACATCTCTCTTCGTGACGAGGATGCCTTTTGTGGAATTGCCGTCTTGTTCCCGGACCACATAAGTTCTAAATTAGAAATACCCTTTCCAAAGGTTTGCAATGACTTATTAATGTAGCTTAATATTTAATGAGAAATGAAAAATTAAGCTATTTATATCTTTGTAGGTATTGTACATGTGTATAAAGGTATTTATATCCGTTGCATGAAGTTACCGAAATAGATTTTAAGCTATTGGAAGAGAAATTGGGCCATGTAGAGATTATCACAAATTATTTTTCATATTACCGTCAGTAGGTATTGTATGTTAGACTGATCTCTGCAATCCATGTTAGTAATGAAAGGCAGTTGGGGTTTGATTCGAATAATAATTTCGTCGCACAGCTAGGTTTGATGGTGCGTTGGGGTCACTATATCTCGGTTAATTGATAAAATATGCTAAACATACATATATTTTAGATAGCGGTGGCGTGTATAAGTAGCAGCAACGTTGTTTCACTCCAACGCGGTTGTAGATGGCGTGACCCAATCACAGCTCTCCTCATGTCGCTTTTTCTCTTCCTCTTTCTCTCTTTCCCTTTCCTCTTTCTCTCTCTCTCTTTCCCTTTCCTCTTTCTCTCCCTTTCCTCTTTCTCTCTCTTTCCCTTTTCTCTTTCTCTCTTCCCTTTTCTCTTTCTCTCTCTTTCCCTTTCCTATTTCTCTCTCTTTCCTCTTTCTCTCTCTTTCCCTTTCCTCTTTCTCACTCTTTCCCTTTCCTCTTTCTCACCCTTTCCTCTTTCTCTCTCTTTTCCTTTCCTCTTTCTCTCTTATTTCATCGCTCTAATGTAATTTCTCAGGTTTTTAAACCCCTAAATTCGCTGTCACCGAAGTCGGTGCATATTCGTTACGTTTTTGTTTCTTCGTTTTCTGCGCGCCTATGTAATGGCATTTCCATTTATTTCCCCGTCGTTTATTGGATGATGCCGTTGAAAATCTCGCTATGTATTACTTTTAAGGTTTTACCTCGCGTTTTTTGTGCCGTTCCGTCACGTTATCTCCGCTGGAACTCGCGCTCTCCGTAAAGACAGGCCTCTTGCTTAACCTCAATAGGCTCCTAAGTCGCGGCACGCGAGGGCAGCACCTTAACCTCAAGCTAAACAGATGCAGCATCACAGCCGACTCTTACTGCAGAGCTTCGTATGTTTTCCCTTACTTCGGTGTCAGTTTTCTAGTGCACGACGAATATGTGGCGAGATTTTTAAATCGCTTATTCATTCGGTTTGCCTGTCTGTCTGTCCGTCTGTCCAGACAATATCTCTGCAATCCGCCAACTTGGAGATGGAAAATTTTCAGGATATGGCGGTCTACATGAGGGCTAAACATAGTGAATCCAGAATAAGTTGGCGGGGGGGGGGGGAGCGATCGGTGCTATTTTCTCCAAACCCCTTTTGTTTTATTCCTATCCTCCCTTAATAAGAAGATATCTGCGCAGGGCATTTTAAATTAGATTTTTTTAATTAGTTGAAATTAAGATAGTAGCTCGGGACATGAACAGTTCTGTAGCTGAAAGACAGGTTTATATATTTTTTAAACAATAAAAATCCGTGTCGAATGAGAGCGAACAATTGTTTTAACAATGGGAAATAAAATTGCCACAGAAACGAGTGCACTGCTTTTAAAAGACAAACATATTATTACACAGCGTTGATATAATGCTTTTAAAGGGAATTTATAGATTATAATATGAGGCCATCGAACTCATCCAAACACGTAATCTTATGATGACGTCATCATCCCAAAGACAAAGAAAAGAAGTGCCATATGTAATTTGCTCCGCAATTATTCCCTCACTTGTTTATTTTGTTTTTTTTTACCACTCGACCGCTCTACAAACGATTTTGTTTCTCGAGGAAAACCTTTTATTTAGAATATGTGTCGTAACCTTTAGGTGTAATCTTGACGGTTTGATGGTCGCCAATAGCGATGTCTGAAAAGGGAACTTGGTTAGTTACGTTTAGTGTTTAATTTGCGCACGCGTTTATCGTTGTCTTTGTTATCCGATATATCTTAAGTGGTCGTGCGATCCCGCAACGTTGAAACTGTCCTCGTCGGAAATGCTCTCACGCGGTCGTTAATTTCGTCCTTTATGAGATTTTTCCTAGCCGTCTATGATTTCAGAGATGATGATGCTTAGTGTTCGCAATCGCAGCATTTGTCATTTGTTTATTATGTCGGAATCATAACAAAGTGGCGTTTTATTGTGCGGGTTATTTATAAAATATATGCTGTATGGATACGATTATCCGAACTTATCGGGACCTATTGGTTTGGATTATCGAAAATGAGGACAGTTGATCATTTTAAAATCATCCCTATTCTGAAATATCGATCTATGTATAATTTGTATTTTGAAATCCACTTTTAAATATTATATATAGAAAACCAAGGTATGCGCTTATTGTTATGACATGTATTTTTCAAATTTATTGGCTTCTGAAAATGTGTTACAGCTAATTCTTTGTCCGAAATTGAACTCGACGATTGGATTTGGAATGATCAAAATTTTCACACGCCTGTATTCTTTCCTTAAATATCGAATCGCGGAGTATTATTTTCCCGCCCACTTCCTGTGGGCGTAGTGATCACCAACGCAATTTCTCCATGGCACCCGATTCGCCCCTTAGTTTCCTTCAAGTTCCTTTTCGAATTCCTTGTTTCGCGGCAGAAGCATTGGCGCGTCCTCTTCCCAGCCCTTTTTTCTACCTCACCGCGACTTTTTCCCTCTTACCCTCGTCCATCTTATTAATGAGACGGTAATGAAGGAACATGCCGTGGTAAGAGGTGTGCGGAGCGTCGCAAGACTCTGTATTTCGGTTATCTCACCGGGCTGTACCTCTTTTTTACGTGGCAGTCATGGCAACGGGCGTTCATTTTGGAGTATTGCGGATGGCCGGTTTTCTCCGTCGCCAGCACACTGCACATACTCCTGGAGTAACTGGTCGAATCCATCAGGCAGTTGGTTAATAAGACTTGACTCTAGATTTTTGCTGAATCCATCGCCTTACGGGAAAACTTGATCAGTATCATTCGAAACAGAAAGCGGTCACGTTGGCTGGCTTGACGTGAGCCATCACACGTACTCTAGGCACACGGAAGAGTCGCCAAGTACCTGCTTAGCGCGTCTTAATTGGCTGGCATCCGCTAACTTCCCCCCTCCTCTCCGGCTTCCACATCCTCCCGCGTGCCCTCCCCCTCCCCCTCTGTCCCTCGCCGCTAGAAGTGTAGTCGCATTGTCACAAAGGATGGGTGGGGTAGGGAGTAGTGGAGGACGCAAATTGCTGTGACCTTGCGCGCACGCTTTATGACGGTTTGTGCATGACCTCTACCCAGGTCAAGCGTGCTCCGTCCAGCGGGTAAATGGCGCCCCTCGTGACGTTCTCTTCCCCTCCTCCTCCCCCCACTCCTCCTCCCCCCACTCCTCCCTTTTGCAGCAGTGGAAGCGATTGGCAGCAATTAATGAGCGGCACTGCTTCTCCTGAAAGAGAGCTTTACTTACTGATCACTCTCTTTTAATGTCTCTCTCTCTTCAATTCGCAAATTATTATCCGCCGAGAAAAATTCCACGGGTCGCCTTTTCTCCCGCTTTCCTTGATTTATTAATCGCCGGACACGTGAGAACGGGCGTTTTTCCGTTATCTAGAAACCAAAGTGCGCTCGGGAGGAAAGCAGCGTCGGCTAGCTCTTTCCTCGGATGGCGGTGTTAAATTATTAAGGAGTGGAAGGGATTTAAGAGTTGTTTGCCCTTTCTTTTGTTCGCTGCGATGCATTTGGCACGCCCAATGAGGAGAAGGAAATAAATATGTAAGAAACGACCCTTTAGCTCTTTTCCCCCTCATTTTTGAAGTGAGAACGCTCATATCTTACCGTCGTACCTTCGGACCCAATAAATGGGATTTTCGGCTTCTCTTTGTCACACGGAACGCGAAACTATGGATCGTAGTTTTTGCCTCGTTTTTCTTTTTTACCTGTCGCGGGAGAAACCGCCCTCTAGAGATGACATTGCTCGTTTCCGATATAAATGGCAGAGCCAAACGAACAAACGTTTTTTATTGGTGTTCGTATGCGCTGCGATGGAAATCTCTGCCTTTTCTCAGCTGTGTCATATCGATGGACTTTGCGTAGAATTATTTTTTGAAAAATTTACATTATTCCCCCCATCAGCTTTAAATTCAATCAATCTAACATCGCAAAAGGTTTTTTTTGCGAAGCGGTTATTTTTGGAGGGAATTCCTTTGCCTCGCTAACAATCTCGAGAAGGTTGATTTTACAAATTTATCATTAGTTTAATAAAATATTACGTATAGGGCCTCGAAACTAAAAAATATCTTTGTCTTCAAAGTATTCTACAAATTATTTAAGGATAAAATAAGTACAAGAATATACATTTTAATATAAAAAATTAATAAGTGTTTACCTCGGTTATCTCCAATAGCCACAACAAGGTTATTTAAACCAGACGCGCATGCTTTTCATAACCTTGTGGAGACCACTGCGATAAGTACTTTTCAATTTTTTAATAGTTGAGCGCTTATTTTTAAATTTGTTTTTAGCCGTAAGGCGAGATCGATAATTATCTAATGAATTAAAAGGTGAAATAGTTTTTTTTTAATCGTTTATTTACATATTTAAATTATTTTCTAAACATGTTGACTGTTTGTGTTTTATCACGTTGATCTCTTTTCTTTCTTACTTGTCAGTGAAAATGGAAAATGGTTTAGAATATTGTTTCCGGAAGATGATTGTTGCTTTAAGTTTTATATATTCTATTATTTTTGGAGGCATCTGCGCGTTTCAGTTTCCGAGGTCCAGATTCCAAACGTGTGACTTCTTCCAAAATCAAAATGTGGAGAGGAGTAGTTTTGATAAGATTATTAAGTTCCTGAATGCGAAGTTTTGTCGAGCCATAGTGATAGGTTGCTTATCAACTAAAGTACACTTTCTGCATGAATCCTCGGAAAGTGAGTGATCAAACACTCTGGAACTCTCCCTCGCCGCGTGATGTAACGTACGCCGTTTTGAACTCGTGTGGATCTTCCGTCATCGCACACACGCACGCGACGAATAGCGGGGTTTCAATTCCAAGTACCGCTGTATTTTGGTTCCTCGGTCGCTATCCAGGTTAATTTTTGTTTGGGATCTGATCTCAAATGCGAAAAATCATCGCGAGGTTGTTTAATTTGCTTTACTTTAGGATCTTGCACAATCATCACCTGCAAAATTTCTAATTTCCATTCCGTTTTTCATTATTAGCCTCCAAAGTAATATTTTTCTTTATTTCAATATTTTCTGCGAAGATTAATTGGTGCCCGATTTTTCATCCTTTCCGTTATTGTCGTACTTTTATATAGTCTACTTGATTTTAAGTTTTTACCGCGCATAAACATGAACTCGCAAAAAATGTTGTCTCCATGGCAATGAGCGTTGTAGTAACAAAACTTTTATTGTATGTATGTATTATTTGCGCGACAATTTATATTTATATTTTTTCGACATACTCCAGTGAAAAATCTCGTTAATTTAAAATCGATTAATGCAGATTTTTTGTTTATACGAAGTATACTTTAAATTCAATTGTCTCCATTTCACAAACCATAAAACTGTTTTCTGTTGCTTGCGATGAAATTAGCAAATTACCTCGGCGACTTTTATATTGCATCCTATGAACTAAGAATTTAATTTATTTATTTAAATATAATTCTAGTTATTTACATACGCAAGTTTTTTTATTGAAAAGTGTTATTATATCTTCTCAAACTCTTAAAAAAATTAAGCGGAATAAATTGTCGGTAAAATGAGGCAATCCGAGCGATTACGTATGCAAATTGATTTTTTGCGGCCGTTAAACTCTCGCCGTGTGTGCGAATGAGGAACAATCGTGCCTTGGAAGCACGCACGACGGTTCCTTAATGCCATATTCTGATAACGAACTGAATGACGAGGTCGCCGTTGTGCGCCGCAAGCGACCCTAAGTCCGCAGCGAAGCTCCAAGGGTTAACCCCGTATATTTAGGCAGTCCGCAAGGGTCAACCGTACTTCGAGCTGTCTGTGACGTAGGGGTTACCGCCCCTTCGTTCCTACGCCTCTGAGAGCGTTCAGGGAGTCGTTTACCCTTTGGCGTACCTTCCGCAGATACCATTTGATGCTACGGCTAAGTAACCTAGGGGATATATTTCGCCGTTATTGACATCGGCGAGCGAGGCTTAATGAAAATGTAGCTATCTTTCCGTTGCGTAGTAGACAGAAATCTATTCACCTCTCATCTGGTTTTTTTGTTCTTTCGTCCTTGATCGTCACGGGAGACTCGCTTGGAAATAATTGCGCTGGGAAAATTTCGTTTTCAGTCAAAACAATCCGTGCGTTTATTTTTAGCGTCCTAAAATTCCTGCGAGTTCTCAAAAGTAAGTCAATTCCGGTTTGAACGTGACGTATTTAACCCGCACGTTTCTCGTTTTGCGACGGCTTGCGTCACTTCGTGGGGTTCGACGTTTACGTCAGAACTATAATCTGGTTTGTAAGGTTGAAATTATGGATGTTTCTCGAACGAGGAGGAGTTTTCTCAAGAGACTGTTATTCTTTATCACTCCTCCGTCGCGGTATTAAAAGGCATTGTGTTCGTTTTACTGCGGATAATATCCGTTTCGAAACCAGGCCATCGGTTTTGTCGATTTTCCCGGAAAATTTTCCAGCGTCAAAGAATGGATGGCAGCCCTCTCGTGTCATTTTTTCCAATTGGAATTTAGCGTCGTTCCACATAACTCTTAAGCGATTTATTTTATTCCATTGTTGGTCTTCTGCATTCCCGGATACGGGACGGCAGCGATTTAAACCTCCTACTCTCGCCGTCGCGCTGCGGCTTTGCTAACGGGATTAAGAAATTAGGCCAAGTTCCCCCCCCCCCCCCCCCCTCTCTCTCGGCAGAGCGCGACTCGTGCGACGCGTTAAGCCGAGTCCTCACCTCGAGAGAGGGCTCGCAGAGGGCGTTCACACGGGCCTATTTAATAATCGATGCAATACAGCGTTTCCGAACCTATGGTTCTTGTGGTCCGCGAAGATTTTGTTGGTGGTCCGCGGATGTTTCCAAAATCAGTTTATTTTTAGGCCGCACCTCATATTTAGCTGGAATTCTTTTTGCTGAAATTTTAGAAATTTGTACACTATCACAGTCGTTGAACATTTTTATTGATTGCGTTTTTCTTAATCGTAGATACAGTTAGTAGGTTAGGACCACCTCATTGAAGTGGTCCGCAGGGCCTGAGGCCTGAAAGGGTAGCTGAAGTGTTCCGCGGAGTTCAAAAGTTTGGGAAACGCTACCTTAATAAGCTGGCATACGTTCCCTGTACGACGTCTTCAAATTGGCTTACGGTCGCATCGGAGGGAAGGAAGTGGAACTCGAACCGATCGAGAGGTTTTGAAGTAATAATCGCGCCATCTGCACTCTGCCGCGAAGACGAATTGCAAGAAGAGGTCCCTCTAAACGTCGACTATGTGACAACCAGAAGTGAAACGCTCGACCTATCGCGAATTTAGGAAGCAAAGAAACCTCTTTGGCAGTGGTTCTCGACCTTTTATCTCCATTGAGCACCCAATGTATTCCCGGAGAGGGAGGCGAGCACAACCATATAAACAAGAAATCTGATGTGGCCACCAGATGAATTTCTCCGTGCATGTAAGATTTCTAAAAATTTCAAACCGTTTAAATGGTAATAAATATTTTAAGGAACTGCGATAAAAATTTTAAGACCTCATACTGTAGTCCGTCTGTGCTTTCAACAAGTCGAAGGGAAAACCAGTCATGTTTTTTAAATCCGTCTGCAGTTTAACTTTCATATCAAGCAAAATGCAGACACTCTTTCAGAAATTGTCGTTTTACAGTGGCACATTTTTTATTGCTGATATTTTTTCTTCTTTATTTGAAAATTCAACAAAAAGTTGCTCACCACTTGCAGTTGATGCTCCCTTCGAGGGGGTTTTCTTCGATGTTAATTAATGAGAAATTTTAAAAGAAGCTAATGATGCGTTTTTAGACTTTATAACAGGCTTCGTAAATACAGATTGCTGCTCCGATAATTTTGATCTCAAATCACTAACTTTCTTTTAACCCGGTGGAAAATATATATCAAATTATGAATGACAAACCTTGAAATGTGTTTCACTATTGTTTATTTGGCATTGCCACGCTATTAGGGCAGCTGGTACCTGGAAATGCCACGAGGTGCACCTATAAATACCTCGGCGGGCACCAAGGTGTCCCCGGGCACCACGTTGAGAACCTCTGCTCTATGAAGAGCCGTTAATGCGTGCTTAATTTGTATGGGTCTTTGTTGGCATGCTAATAGCAGGCGAATTTTCATCTCGGTGGGAACGGTACAATCTCATTGTTTGCTTT
Organism: Tanypteryx hageni; assembly: GCA_028673005.1. Classification (NCBI taxonomy): domain Eukaryota; kingdom Metazoa; phylum Arthropoda; class Insecta; order Odonata; family Petaluridae; genus Tanypteryx; species Tanypteryx hageni. The sequence goes on from CM054114.1 coordinate 152,075,560, forward strand.
TCGATCTCGGTATGACTCTCAATAATAAAACTTTCAGTTGCTAAAATTATATTGACTTCGATTAAGCATAGGTTTTTTCTCACATTTTTATCATTCCAATTTATTTAGACTTTTTTTAGGAAAGCCGGTATATGTTGTTTACTGCATAGCGGTTATGTACTCTAATTTCTACTTTGGTGCCTAAATTATTTAATAAATTTGCTTCAGAGTAATGTTCTTTGATCCAGGGGCATTTCATATGCTAGCGTGATAGTGCACTTGATGGCGGGGTTAATTACAAATTAAATTTGAATTGAATGTATTTCGTATCCTCCATCTTATGCGACCGGCGCTACGCTGATTGCTTTCGAGCAAAGAACGCATTCCGTTTCTTTTTTGTTCTGTATAGAATTAACCCTCCGTTGACCCTCTTCAGGATATTTAAATCGCAGTTTATCCAGTCACCTTTTGTGAGAGATTTCAGATCAAATTACTTGATTCCGCAGAAACTACACGGCACATCTTCATCTTCCGATGATTTCTATGAAGATTCTTCACTTGAACTGCTCGAGTCCATTAATTAGTCTTTTTCGCACACGTTTTCTTACTTTTGTTGGCGATCACTAGATATTTTGATTTCTAAGTTTTTCAACCTTTGTTCCTTTCTCCAAATTTGACTTCCTCTTTACTCTTGTGTTTTTAACGTTTACAGGAGATGTGCTTTGTTTTTTCATTGGATTGACTTTGGTAAGAGTAGATAAAACAACTAAAAAGTTTGTTCCAGAACATTATGGTTTTGTGAGAACTTGATTACTTTTAGGATGAGAGTTATTTAATTCAGCATTTTGGTTTAGGGGAAGAGGCATTTCGATTGATGGATCTGTAGTTGCATTTGATGGTCCGGCAGATGGATTTGATGGTCGACTGTTTGAATTTGAAGATTAGGGATTCTCACTTGACTCCGCGTTTTATTCTTGAGGGTTCAGGAGGTTCATTGGAAAGAATAAGGGTTACATCGGAATATTCACAGTCGGTAAAAGTCGTATTTTGTGTTCGTGTGTTTCACGTGTCTCTTCGACGCCCCCAGCAGCCTGCCAGCTTGGTCCTCAACTTGGTAAGTGTCCGCTGGGCTTCCCTCAACACTTTGTTGCCAGCCTCATCACTACCTTTTCTTTTCCTTTAGTTTATATATATATATATATATATATATATATATATATATATATATATATATATATATATATATATATGGCAACAAGGTGTTGGGATGATGAAACCCAGTGAACACTCACCAATCGGACGACTTCAGGTTGGCGAGGCCCCGGGGATGTCGAAGCGACACACGTAAAAGAACACTAAAACACAGGAACATCACAAACGTAGAAGCTTTCGGAATTATTCCTTCATCAGCTACAGAGAGAGAACAACCTGAAGTCGTCCGATTGGTGAGTGTTCACTGGGTTTCCTCATCCCAACACCTTGTTGCCATGCATATATCCATTTTACCTTTCCTTTTCCGTAAGCTGTTATATATATATATATATATATATATATATATATATATATATATATATATATACATATATATATATCTCAAACAATAAGATAAATATTTCAAAATAACTGATAAGTGACAAGAGTAAACACCCACATCAGGTTGACAGATTTTTACCAAAAACTAATCAGTTCTTGTGACTTTCTTAAAAATGTTAAATATAAATTTTCGCACTGACCTGATTAATAGTTTTTGAGTTAGAGCATCCACAAAAAAGCTGTCATTCACACACACATGCAGGCATCATCGAGAAAATGGTTAATACTTGTTTAGGGGACGTCAAAAAGTGTATATTCGTTGAAATTTCAAAATCGACTTTTCCATGAAAATAATACTTTCCCCTATACTAACAATAAGTATGGAGAAAGTAAAAATCTGATGTGGCCACCACATGACTTTCTCCATACCTGTAAGATTTCTAATAATTCAACATAGGTTAAATAATAATGAATATTTTAAGGAACTGCGAGCAAAATTTAAAGTTAAAACAGAAATAGATTCATACCGTATCCTTCTGATATTGGATATGGCCAGGAATCTCCAAGAATTAAGAAAAAATCTGATGTTGCCACCACATGACTTTCTCCATGCCTGTAATATTTCTTTAAAAAATAAAAATTGGTTACATAATAATAAATGTTTTTAAAACTGCGAGAAAAGTTTAGACTTGACAAAGAACAGAAATAAACTCAAACCATTGCCTTCCGATATTGGATACTAGTAGAAGGTGCTTGCATTCTGCATGCATATCGTCTCACCTTGAAAAACCATTCATTTTTCAGACATATTTCATCATTACAAATATTTTCTTAATTCTAAAAATTTCACCTCAGCAGCGATATTCGTTTTTCCCTTATGTAAAAATAATAGATTAAAACAATCCCCAAACTTTGCAGTTTTAAGTATTTTATACCATTATGGGGTACTAATGCTGCACATTTCTGCCAAATTTTAAAGTTGTAGCACTTCTAGTAGTGAAATAATATTTTTCTTATTGTTTAAATTTTTACTTTTTTAACGGCCGCCGCAATATATTTATGGAGAGATTCAAATGTTTATTTGTGCAAATTCACTACTCTGTAAATAACTTCAAAATTTCAGCTTCCTAGCTCATCCCGTAGTGCCTAAGCAGTTATCTAATTGTTTAAACTTTAAGAATTTTTAACGGCAACACAAATTAAAATATCAAAATTTCTATATTCCCTATTTCGTTATTTTATAAATCCTACCTCTAGAAATAATTTCAGCTCCGTAGCACATTTGGAAATACATAAAACTTGAAAAATTGTTTCAACAACTGCGAATTTTTAGCGTCCGCATTCTTGCAGTTTTTCATGATTTTTTCGTTTTTTCTAGTTGGTTTTGCACAAAATCCCACATAAGAAAAAATTTTGAATCTCCACCTCATCTGGAAGTGCCTAAACATTAGTATCCTCCTATATCCTCCTCCTCTGTAAGAAACCTCTATATATAATGATAGCCACAAAGCTCCAACAATTAAGAGATAGAACATATGATATAAAACCTAAGGCACTTCTACAAGAGCTACAGAGCTTAAATTTTGAAGAAATATTGGTCGTTGGGTACAACCTCGGGAAGAAATCCAAAATTACAGAAAAAGTTTTATTTAATGTGTGTTTTTGACCCCAATGTCCAATTTTAAACACCCATAAGAAAAGCATTGAAAACGGCGCAAGGTTATATAAAATTGCTTTTTTAAATTATTTACAATTAAAATACAGCGTCGGGACATGCACCGTACTGTGGATGAACGAATAAAGTATATTTTTCTCGAAGACAAAATTCAAATCCATGCTGAATTTGCGTAAAAATTTGATTTTAATCATAAAATTATGAATTTTTTGTTTTCAACAATGAAAAATATAAACTACCATATCAACGGCTCCAGTGCATTTCGATGGGAATTGATTTTACATACTTTAATAGCATTTAATGCTTTCAATGGGAAATAATGGACTATTTTACGTAATATCATTAATGTCATCTGGTGATGTCTTAATCATAACACATAAAATATTCCATTTATTTCTAGGTCTACATTATTATGCTATTCATTTGAAACTACGATTTAAACTTATGATGACGTTATTATAATAACACACGAAATTTAGTATTAGTATTTAAATCTTGTTTCGTAGTTTTTGAAGAAATTTTTACTCTTTACAATTGTTAAATATAATGGCGTCATTTTTAAATCCAAATACGTGCTAAAGGCACGGGTGATGATTCCAGAATCTTAACAAAAAAATTCTAATTTTTCCATTGTTTTAGTGTATAGGGTAATGATGATAATTATAATGAGGATTTATCTCATTCATGGCGATCTGAGACAGGAAACTTGAAATGCGAAAACTTGGGCACGAGCCAATTGCCAGAGAATTTGGAAATTACGGATAGTTGCCTTAATTACGCGGAAAGTTATAAATTTTATTATTACACGTTGGTGAATTTAAACTTTGATTGAAGTCATTTGCATAATTTTTGCGGCCTCTTGGAAACTTAACGCAACACAAAAAACTGTTCAGTATGAAATCGACAACTTATTTGTTGCTACGTCCACTTAAAAAAAAACTAAATTGTGCACAGCAATTGAAAAAAGAATGACGGAGAATATTTCCAATATAAGCTAAAAGTTATTTTCGTAAATTTGAATAAAATTTCTTATGTAACGTTTTTGAATATTTCCCTTGATTCATATGCAAATATATATGTCTTTCGTTAACCTTACTAACTTAATATCTATGCTGCTGATACAGGTCTAAAATACACTAATACAGTCATTAAGACAACTTGACTCTTCACAACTCTAGTAATATCATTCCATGCCACATATGTAGTAGTTAAGTAAACGCTTTCCCATATCCAAATCCAACTTGGTGCACGTAATCTCATGCTGACATCTAAAATACGATTGCCCTTAGCGACGAAAGCGTGACAGAATGACATACCAAGGTTTTTACTATAATATCGATGTACATTTAAATTATGCCCTTAGTCTCTTGATGCGATTGGATCGAATATTCTGAAAGGACCATCTCTTACCTCTCCGAGCGGCATTTTCCTCGGGTGCCGCCCTTGACCTTCGCCCTTTCTCCCTCCCCCTCCCCCCCCCACTCTCTCTCTCTCTCTCTCTCGCAGTATCATCCGCCAACTGCTGCTCCCGCTCACCGCTTCCCATTCCCCTCACGGCATTCGGCAGCTTTCGGCTCCTTCCGCCCCTCGTCGGCGTCGTGGGTGGAGGGAATACCGTCGCACATATAGTTCTGAAGGTTTTAGGGCAAACCGAGGAATCTCGAATTTTTGGGACACCTCATCCCTTTCCCTCATCTCTGGCCCCATGAATCCTTTTCTCTCCCTACATTTATATAAATGCCCGAATCGACCCTTGTTAACGTCCCGCGTCGGATCCTCCGGATGAAATTCGATGGAATGTGTCTCTTCAGTGTAGAACCTCCAAAAAAAGTTATAGATGGGCCTTTAAGGGTGTTTGTGTGCTTGTGAAAAACCCGCCGAGGGTGTTCGGCGAAGCGGATGTTAGCACGCGCGCTTGCGTCTTGGAGACAAAATGTTACGGATGTTGTTGTTGGTCGAAGTGAATGACACGCGTGAACCTTTTAACACCCTCCTTTCCTGTTTTCGCTTGATTTTGTTCTCGGCTGGTCATCTATATGCCGCATGTGTTATGGATATGCCTGCCATATATTCAGGAGAGAAAACCATTTCTGCAGATGAAAAACCGGGACGTGTTTCCTGTTATTTTTATTTGTTGCATGAACTTTACATGTAATATTAACGAACTCTGCATAGCCTAAACGTATTTTATGTTGCTATTGAATAATTGTATCAATTTGACAAATACGATATTTTAATTTTTAGGCTTACCATATTTTCAAACAACCCAACCTGGTCGTTGTGCGATGAGGAGTGGAAGGGAGAGAGGGTAACCAAAAACTACCTAAAAGATAAATCAGAAACGTTTTTAATAGTACAATATTAAATCTAAAAATTCAATATTTTAACAGAAAATTAATTATTTGACACTAGGAAACAGTTTTTTATTCAGTAACAATTTTTTATAACTACTCCTGATTTTTGCTCCTATTTATTTTCCGGGACAGAACAACAAACTGCCCGGGACAATACCTCGAAACCGGGACAATCCCGGTCAAGCCGGGACGTATGGCAAGCCTAGTTACACATGACTTCGTTGGGATTTCTATGAATACTGTGTAGATGTTTCACGTTTCCGCTCTATTCTCTGAAATTTTTATTCGCTATTTAACTGGTAAACTGTACTTGAGAGTAATGCAAATTTATAGTCAGTCGCTCTATTATTTGGATTCCTTTTGACTGTATAAATGGTCTATATCATACGATCTTTGTTATTGTATGTTGCAATTGTATGAAATCTGTTGATGGAATGTAGTCACCATTTTTTTGTAAATAATCCTGCGTCATATCCTTTGGGCTCATAGTTTTTATTACTTAGCATATACATATTGACTATTTCAAGTTAAATTTGAAGGAACAATATTTTTTTCTGATGTATCGGTTCAGTGTACATTTTTATGTAAATTCATCCCTTATGAATAAAATCCTTAGTGGAACACGAAAATATTAAGTATCATTGTGTTACATGAAAGGAAATGAAGTGATAAAAACCTTGTACTCGATCAACATAGAGATATAATTCGTCGAAACTGGTCGTATTTTTTCCTTATGTGGAAATAGTGCAAAGCTTTTATCACTCTGTGCTTTATTTCGTATAGCATACCTATTTCTGTTCTAAATGGTTTCGCCATTAGTACGTAGAAAGGGCTGGATTATAAACGTTCCGCTTCAAGGTGCATAAAGGAATGGATCGAATTATGAAAATTCCAAAGCTTAGTGAAACTCCTGTTCGTTTTAATTTTACATTCTTTATTCCTCATATAAAGAATACATTTTATTTTCCACGTATATTTTCGCGATTATTCCAAGAATACATTTGTTCCCATTAGTACTTTTCCTACGCATTGAAGTCTCGAAACCAATTTTCTGTAATTCGATTCTTTTTTGTTTTTCGTTGCGATTCGAGTTTTATACATTTGTGTATACATGTGTTCTTGAATATGTCTGTGCTCTTTATTTGGTCGACTAAAATAACCCAAAAAATCGGAGTAATTTGTGTAGGTCATCACATTCTCTGTAAACTTTAGGGATCCCTTGCTCACTGCGGGACGTTGGTAATTGAGACCGAGGAAGGTTGCAGCGTCCAGGTTGATGGGCGGCTGACCAATGGCTTTCGTTTCTCCAGGTTAAGGACAAGGATTTCGTAACCCGCCGCAGAGTTGCCAGCAGCGTCTCGGGCTCACGGCGTTTTCCTGGATCAAATAAACTCGGGAAAAATATATTTTTTCTAGGTTCCAAGAGATAACGTGGCCCCTCTCTTCCCTTAAGAGAAGTGGTCTCTAATACGCCAGTCCTCTTCAGGGGGGAGGGAGCAACGGTCCGAAGCAGTCCCCGCGGGAATTGCTTATATATATATATATATATATATATATATATATATATATATATATATATATATACAAGTTCCTTACAGAGGAGGATATAGCCACATGATATACAAGTAGTTGGTCCTTGCATTCTGCAAGCATTTCATCTCACCCCGATATACATATTAATTTTTCAGAGAGATATTTTAATTCAAAATATTTCACCTCTGCATCAATTTTCGTTCTTTCGTAATGGATTTGCACTCACTTGTGTAAATGCAGTTAACATTTATTCTTTATTTACAGCGAGCATTTCTTGATAGATACAATACAAATTACATAAAACTGTTTGCTACCAAAATGTTTTTTGAAAATTCAATTTAATTTATGAAACTAATAGATCGTAGCAAGAACTAAATTCCAAATAGCACTTTAATAGACAAAACATTAAAACCCTTCAAAATACGTCAATTTATTTCATTGCAGTGATAAATAAATTGCTGAATTTAGTATTGAAAATAATTAATTTCAAAATTAATTTCATTCGCACTTCAATCACTCATCATTGTCACTCACATTTTCTAATCATAACCCATGCTACGTGCCTCTCATTTACGTTAAATAATCGTACTTTCGGTTCTCGAGTTAAATTATAATGTTCTTTTTCAGATTCAATGAACTTGGTTGTACTGTAACTTTAATTGGAATAAAACCGAAATTTAATATTGCACTTGCCGATAATCAAATGAAACTTCAATGTATGCAGCATCTATATTAATTTCATTTAATATTATGATATATACAACGTGCTATATATTCGATTTATTAAAATAATTATGATTTTAATTCTTACCAATACTTAAGTGAAGTTTCAATGTTTAAACTGTTAAACGAAGTGAATATGCAAGTTTGTGTACTAACATTACTTACTGTATGTTTTTTTTAGTAACTACTATCTCTGTAAATAACCATTGCTATGTTTTGTGAAGACAAACTTATAATATTATAAAGATAAACTTTTGTATACCGACCTTATCTTCAAATAACTGACACAAATATCTTAAGTATGCTTGGAAAGCTTTCTTATCGACTTAAACTGCTTTCAAGTTTAATCGCAGATGTTGTAGACATTTAGAAGCTTTATTAAAGAAACCAGAAAATAGTATAATAGTATAGGCGAACTTCTATAATATTATAATGATAATGTATAAACCATCCATTTGGATACAGTGCGATTTTAGTTTGTCACCCCTGGCTCAAAGGAAGCGGGAACGAATGATTCAGGTATGGCATAATATATAAGGAAATGCGGAGGTATAGGGGGTTTATGGCTCTTCTATGCGTTAGGAGAGTTTGTCGGGAGGCGCCTATCGTATAGGGGTCTATTTTTTTATTAAGAGAGAGAGAGAGGAATTGTATTTAGTGGGATTAGTGCCTAATGTTACTTGCCAATACGAGAAGCACTATCGATCCGGAAGTATTGATCGGAAACGAAATTTAAATCAAAGCAAAAAGCTACGAGGGTTTCTTGCTTATATGATATTTGAAAAATTGTCGAACTTCGTGTTCATGGCTAGGAGCATCTGAAAGAGTGACTTATTAAGTTTTCATAAATGATAGATTTCGTCATGTACAACGTGCGTTTAAACATGGAAAATATGATACAGACGTATGTGATATCGAAATCATTGTTTTTCGGGTAGGACAGATTGCGGTGATGCACGTTTGATGAACTTTCCTGGCAGAGAAGCAGATGAGAAGGCAGATTATCAATCACAAACCGCGAAGCCGAGAATTTATTAACTATGCCACAGATTAGAGGAAGAAATGGAGAGCATAGGAGAAGAAATATGAATGACAGCGAGGGATTATTTATTTGATTTGCGAAAGGGGAATGGAAAAGTTGATCATTTATATGATTTGCCCTGGTGAGGAAATACCATTATGGGATGGGAAAAACGACAATACAGAGGAGAATCCAAAAAGATAATGGATAAAAAAATCGATGAAACGACTAGGGAAAGCAATATGAGGTAAGAGGACTTGACAAAAACACTATCCCGTCATCGCTAGAAGTTGTCCTCTATGCAGTAATTAAAATCGGCTGTAGTCGAGAAGGCTCTTAATAAGGCTTTTGAAGGGTTCCCTTCTGCCTTGAAAGGAGGTTCGTATCGAATAGACGGAGGAGTTGTGTGAGGATTTCATTGAGTGCGTATGAAGCGAGAAAGGGCTAAGACGGCGAATGGAAGGGAAAAGTTAAAAGACGGGGTTGCAAATAGGAGAAAAAAGATGTCGCATTAAGAGATTGAGAAAAAGCAAAGTAGGAATGCACAAAGCGGGCGAGAATGCTCGAAACGATGGATCGATAGAGGCTGGAATTTGATTGCGGGAAATGTTTATGGAAGATAAGAGGGCTGAAGCGGAGAACGTGTGCAGAGCAACTTTGGGGGAGAAAAAAACGGAGAGATGGAGTTAATCTCCTAGGTATGTGGGTTGTTTGACTGGATTAAGGCGGTTTAATTAAAAAGAAGGTTTTGGACGTTAATAGGAGAGGAACGGACTGGTTTTAGGAGAGATATGTTCAACTTATACGTAATATCTGTGTCGGGACATGAAAAGCACGTGGGACTAGGTCGAGGATGTGGCTGGGAGTTTAATCATGCCACTGTTTTTTTAATTATTATTCAACTAAAGCGTATGTAGCCATTTCGGAAGACTAGCGAGTGACGTGATGAAATTCGAACATGGGGAGGGCAAAATGGAGGAGGGAGAGAAGAGATGGAAACTATCGGTTACGAAGGAATACATATTGAAACTAAAAGGATGAATGCCGCGAGGATTATATGCATATTATAATTATGATTTTAGTGGACGGCGTGGGAGTTGATATGAAGTGAAAATTTTCTTGTGATATTAAGAAAGCGGAGTGAGGTAACAAAACTAGAAATGGCCTTGCGATTTTTTAAAAGACATAAATACGTATAGAATAGAATTTATTGACGCATCACATTTACATAGTTTCAGTAAAAGTCTGTCAGTAAATAGGTGCCTCGTCAATAACATACATATTATAACTGTTACAGATGCCACAAATAGATTATAATACAAGTATTATATTGAATAATTCTTCACAATATACTTAACATTACAGGATCTTAACTTCAAAATTATCTTTTAGATTAAATCAAAGCCACATCATTGTCTTCTATATATTCCCTTACTGAATGGTAACAGTTATTTAACAAAAACTATCGCTTTCTCCTGGAAATGTTTTACATTATTACAATGTTTTTCTCTAAATTTTATGGATAATTTATTATATACTTTGATACCAGTATAATATGGACTATTTTCCATATGTTTTAATTTGTGCTTTGAAACATTAAAGTTATCTTTGCCTCTTGTATCATATTGGTTAAGATAAGAAATGCTTTCGAAACGAACTTTCCTGGGCATCTGTTATCAGAAAACTGGTTTTAATAATGTAATGCGAATTGCAAAGCAATCTGGCGCGTGAGATTGCGTCTGATGGGACCGAGAGAGGACCGTCGATATTAATAGCTATCGGTTAATATGTCGAAGAGTCGAGGTTTCCATTAGCCGAAGAAGGAATGAGGTGTGCGGCAGAAAATAGCGAACTGTGCTAAAGTACCTTAAACGGTCTGGAAAAGCGGGAGCTGTTTGTTTTCTCCGGCGATAATCTATTTTCGCCTCCCAAATATCTTTTTTCCGGATAATTTTTCATTTTTTGTTTGAGGCGCAGTCCGGTCGTTGCTCCCCGGATTGCTTAAGTGAAATTAGGTCCCATCCTACATGTTTCGAACGAATGCATTGTTCGTATTTAACTGTCCGTTTCAGGTCCTCCGCAGGCATAATAGCCGGTCTCTATGGACGCTTTTGTCTGAGCGTTTTCGCGTTTATTGTATGAAAAAACTTGGCTCGCTCGCACAGCACACATGCACACGCACGCACACCCGGACGCAGGCTCTCGCGCGCAGCAGTACGTCTGCCGCCTGTCTGATGCAGAACAATGACCTGAAATAGGCCTACGCCTACGTATCTGCAGTCCGAGGGTGGCGTTCCCCTCTCCCATCCCCGCGTTAAAACCGTCTTTCGGACAGTGACGTCATCCCCTTCCATCATTCCGCAAAGGCGAGTCGTTTGGTGGCCACCCCTGTCAGGTATTTGAATTGTTCTCATATATTTGTGCGTATCCTCTTTCGAAATAGACGCATTTTGTGCGCTCGAGTGGCAAATAAGTCGCCCTCAGTTGACTTGAATAACTATAATCGGAATCGATGCGGAAAAAGACAGCGAAGGAACGTCGTCATCCGAGCGATCAGATGAAAGCATTGTTAGGAACTCTAAACTTGGCCGCCTGTTACATTGGCCACTCGCCGATGTTCTATTTGGTGTGGATTTCCAAAAGCTTAATTCTCAGTATTTTCGTAAGCGTCCACTTAGATTTATCGTTTTATAATTCGTGGCTGTTTTTGCGCCGTTTTTACCTGCGTGCATCCACGTGCGAAACCGTTACTTATAAATTCGCAATTTCCTATTTTCAAACAAGATGATCCAAACAGAACTTATGGCCTAATTTCCATTTAATCATTTATTTAATACTTATGTTGGCTTTAATAGCTTTAAAGTCATCGCGGATATCTAGCTTTTTGTGTTCCCTAATTTCATATTTTGAGTTATAAAATACGTATTACAAATACATTCGAACGGAATATGAAATTGATCACGAGTATTTGTGCGTCAGAAATAACGCCTGTACGTATTAGAATATACTGAATCTGAGTCCAACAATAGTTGTTGCTGTGGAAACACTCTCGTAATGAGTGATAAAAACTGCAAAATCGCCTGTATGTACGCGAAATTCTAAGAAATACAATCGATAAGCAAAATTCTACGATAAAAATTATTCTTTATTCCTTTCTTCGGAGAATATTATAAAACTCGCTGCGATATTACAATTCTAAGATATTTAAATGTGCAAGAGAAAATTACCCTGCACGATGGATTTCAGAGTTCCCATGTAAATCAAATGGGAGGGATAGTTCCTGGAATCGAACCCCGGATTTCAATCTTCGTAACAAAATCTATCCTCGGGAGCTCGGCTTATGTAGCAAGAGATTTTCACCAAGTTTCATAAAAATCGGTGTTTTGGTTCAAAAGTTAGTAGGGGAACGGACAGACAGACAGACACAATGACAAAACTATAAGCCTATTTCCATTCTGGAAAGTAGTCTAAAAATTGAAGAGAAATGGAATCTCAGTTGTCCCTATTTATTTCTTTACTATTCATTCTATGTTGGTAATGCAGAATTATAACATTTTCCTAATCTTATATTTAGAATTTAATATTAGTTCTTTTAAGCTTTAGCTCTGCAAACGTATTAATATTAAATTGTCGATGTGGGATCTATTACATGTAAATTTAGGATAAACGAATGCTACTAGATCATTTTCTGTGTTTTATTGAAATGATATTAATGTAGTTATTGAAGCTACTTGATGTTATGTGCTTCTTCGGAAAACATGTTTAAGATACCATTGTTATAATTCTTATAAACATAAACATGCGTAACATCGCAAAGCATTTGTTTTGATAAAAAAACCATTGAAGGGCGTAATTACATTTCTTAGTTTTAATAGAGATTTTAAATATATTATTCGAAGACTACTTTTCGAGAGATGGATCCAAAAATAGGCATTTTCAAGAGTGAATTATTGATTTTCGGAATCTTTCTGATACCGTATGCGATGCTTCCAAATTTATATACGTTCTTTCGCGTCCCTAATGGCGGTAACTTACGCGGTGAGTACACGCACCCGACGAACGGCCGCGCACGCATAGACGCACGTATAGGTCACGCGAAGTAAATTCGAAAAGTAAATCCGTCGCAGGATCGATGCAATCGATCCCCGTCGCGAATAATCGAGATCGACCAGTTGCAAAAAAAAAGAAAGCTATTTATTGGCTTTTAAAAACTCGACAAACGATAATATGTTCATGTGGAAACCGACATTCGTCTCCCGTGTAAATGCGAAAATGGTGGAGCTCGGGAAAGAGAGAGAGGGAGGGGGAGAGATATGGAGGGGGAGAGATATGGAGGGGGAGAGATATGGGGGGAGAGAGATGGAGGGGGATAGAGAAGGGGGGAAAAGGGGGAAGGGAAAGATGATAAAAAAACCTTTTAAAATCCCTCCTCCCTACATCCCTCCTGCTTCGCTCCGCCTCCGCTCACCCTGGCGGCCGAGGGGGGAAGGGGAGGGAGGGGGGTTAGGCCGAGCCAGTTGCCGCGAGTGGAGTGGCGGAGGAGTGAAGAGGAGAGGAGGAGGGGAGAAGAGAGGAAAGGTGAAAGGGTAGAGGGAGAGGGGGGTAAGGGAGGCCGGCGGAGGGGAAGGGTTTTACCCATGCCTCTGCATAACTGGAAGGACCATTCTCCATACGCAGTCGAGACGTGCAACGGACAATGCCGGTCGCTCTGTATCACCGTAGTTCCCCGGTCCAGGGCGGAGAGGTAGAGGGAGGGAGGGAGAAGAGGAGAAGAAGAGGCTTCTTCTTTTCCCCTGTGGCCTATAAGAGTGGTCCTTTCTGTAGTGCCTTGCCATCGACGCGGTTGGTGCTCTAGGTTGCCCTTTTTTTAAAAAGAAAGGGTTTTCCCCCACCCCTCCCTTCTTTCGGAGCTGAAGTCATCGAGATGCCATGTTTTCCAAGGACAATACCTCGCCGTGTCTTCCGTCGTCTGCTGCGAATTCTACTCTTGTTTTTTCATCTCTTAGACTCGTCCTCCTCCGGCCACCGGTGAGTCTCTTTTTATCGATTTAAAAAAGTTTCGCTTGTTTTTAACTCTTTCGGAAATCTTTTTACGTTGTCATCCTTTTTTCGCGAAAACTGACATTCACCCCGATCCTCCTTTTTTAATTTTTTCGTAAAAGACGTTATTCGTGTGGTAGCGATGCGAAACAGAGTGGATGACTGAACACGCCCTCGATATTAAAATCGAACGCATGGCCGTTTGCGCTGCCAGAATGAAATTTGTTTTAATCCTTGAGCCGAGATTTGTTTTTTATTTCGCCACCGGATAACAATTGTCATCGAAATGATCGTTTTTTCCTCCAATTTCCGAAGTGCTCTTGCTTTGCGCACGATTGTGAAGTGATGTCATCGTATTTCTGTTCGGATTTTAGGACTTGCGGCGCCAATTTGCTATTGTATTCGCGGTTTTATCGTGTTTTTCGTCGTTCCGAACGCATTCTACTTGAATGCGTTTCGGTTGTTATATTTCCTGCGAAATACGGCGTCAAAAACTGTGTGCCGTTATAACTGCGCATTTCTGACCAGATCTACGCGAGAGCCTTGTTGGCGAATGTTATTGACCAGTGACGTCGTTTTTTGCATTCGCTGTTTTGGTTTTTCGTGTGCGTTTTTTTTATCGTGCGGCGGGTGGATCTCCACGGGAACTCGATTCGAATCGAATAATTCTATAATTAAAAGAAACCTCCCATATTTCTCATCGATGACAACCATTCGCCGCGTGTTCGGCAGTGCAAAGATAGAAAGAAATCCACTCGCGGGACGATGGGAAGTCCTAGAAAATTCGCGCTCGCATCGATTTTCGTGTTTTTCGTAGAGAGAGAGCTCATTGTTTATGTCGCCTGCGACGCAATAAGCAGCGGCGGCGGTCGGGAGTTGCACGCCGCGCCCCCGTTGGCCGCTCCCGCCCCGCCCCCCTCGCCCCCGTCCCCTCGCCCTCGCCCCTCTCGCCCTTTCCGCCGCTGCGTTATCGACCGTGCGGCACCTGTCAGTTCACGTTTTGCGTGCTCCAACGCCATTGGTGGATCCTCTTTTGTTTTCCCTCGCCTATGCCACCTCTCGCCGCTAACCTCAGTTTTTTAGACACGTCGTTTAACGCGGTGTTATCGGGTGTCGAGTGAAATACCATCGCCATGGTGATTGATCGGCGGACGCTTCGATCCGATTGTGGACTGTCGAGATTCTCTCCCACCCTCCTTCTCCGGTCGTGAATGGTGTCGGGATCCAGCTGTGGTTTTCACTTTCTATGGGTACGTACAATTACTCTTCCTCAACCCGTCGTCGCTCATCCTCCCTCTCTCTCTCACACACAAATACTCGCAACGTCGGTACGGGTTTCGTGCGATTATTGACGAAAATGCTATTTGCGCGGAAATATTGTTGCGTTTGTGCGAATGTCACCAAGGGATTTGCTGTTCTTAGGAGCGCTACGGCTTTCTGTAGGTTTCTGTCTTTCGCGAATTTCCGTCGTCCCAATTAATGCATCCTAATATGTTAACCATATTATTGAAGCGTCTGATGTTGCGGTATCTATCCGAGGTACACTTTAAAGCCGCATGATAACGTATCCCAAAACCAAGCTCTGGAAATTCGTCATTTTGTCATTTTTTTCTTATCCGGTATCTTTTTATGTAGAGACTCAGTCGTTTTATTTCCGGTGTAACCGATTTTATTTCCTTTCTGATTTCAAGTGCATCCACAGTGCAATCAGCCTCTTGAAAGAGCGATAAAATTTTGTTGACTTTTATAAATCTGCGATATGACGCATCGAAACTAATCTTAATTCTTTGTAGCCACGATCTAGTTTTTTTTAAAGTTGCGACTCATCTCGAATTATTGTTGAAATGGTATTCCATAGTTCTTGCGTTAATTGTTTTTCATTGGACCTTTTAATTTTCTCCGCAAGTGTTTCTTCGCTTAGTGCGTGTTTTTATATTTGATATTTATGTCGAAAATAGGAAATGTTTTAGATAGAAACGCTCGTAGCTACTAAAAATATTTGTTTCCTGGCGAGTGTTTAAGGTTTTTATTTCTTTTTGACTTTTTCACAAGATTTTTTCTTTGGTGGAATGGGTTTGCGTGGCCGTCTTCGCGATGTTTTCGTTATCTTTCGTAGTGCGTAGTTTGGCTTCGTCGCAGTAGTAATCCCCAATCGCCCGCGCTCTGCATGATTTCCCAATATTTTTGCAAATCTCTAGCAGTCCCGTCGAATGCGCATTCCAAAATGGTTTTCTGTTGAAAAAGTGCCTTCAAAACTGTCGTCCTCCCTTCCACAAACTATCAAAACGGTGCGTAGTTTTCGTTTTGTTTCAACGTCATTCATAGATGGCGTCGTAGTAAATCGGAAGCTCTTAGATCGTCCTATGGCAGTGGCACCGCCGTCTCGCGACCGTTTCTCATTCCTTTCCGCGGCACTTCGGAACCCTTATATCCTTGGTCTTTCTATTCACAAAGAAAGGCGTAAATGCATGTCACACGCAGCTTATGGTTCTTCGTGTCGGGTCGACATCCGCTTCGAGTCCGCTCCCGTACCTTCCCCTCCCCCCAAAGTTAAATGTAAGAATGGACCTTATGGTCTAAATTTCGCCCGAATAAAGACAATTATCTATCGATCCTCTCACCCAATGGGTCACACCCCTCTCCCCCTCCCTCCCTCTCACGTCTTCCGCACTCCTTTAGGCCGTGGTAGTCTTCGGTCGCGACCTCCATCCGTTCGCATCCTCAGACTGCGTGGGTCGCCATACCAGACCAGGGATGCTTCCCGCTCTAAGACGCGTGCGTGCCGCCCCTCCTCCCTTACTCCTTCCTCCCTTACTCCTTCCTCCATCACTCCTTTCTCCATCAGATTCCTCCCTCCATCAGATTCCTCCCTCCATCAGATTCCTCCCTCCATCAGATTCCTCCCTCCATCAGATTCCTCCCTCCATCAGATTCCTCCCTCCATCAGATTCCTCCCTCCATCAAATTCTTCCCTCCTGCATGCGACGTCTCTTCCCCACACGTGTTCGATCATCGCCGACGCTTTGATGTCGATTGACTTTGATCCCCTCCTAATCTCATACCTATGATTTACTCGGAGTGTGTGGGCGTTATCGCTTCGCCGGGATCATCCCAGCCTTTGTGAATATTTCCGGCGAAAATTTGGCTTTTTGGTTCTCGGACCGAAAGAAATTCCTCATGTAAGACGGTCCTCGTCTTCGCTCCTTAATACCCTTCGTCGATGGCGCTGTTTCGTTCGCCGCGATATTCAACTTCTGGAGCATCTGCCAGTTGCCGCGGGTGATGGCGCGTTTCCCGGGGGACAACTCTTGGTGCTTTCAGCGAGCATCGAATCCCTATCGTCGCACCGCTCGACGAGTGTAGTCTGAAATAATTTTTACGAAGTGAGTGTGGAGTTCGCCGGCTTTCTGGTTCGGAATTCCGAATCGCGACTCGTCTTGTCAAATGAAATCCGCCTCAAAAGTTTATCCGATAAGAAATTGTCATGCTCTTTTGTAATGGTACTTAAGCGAATATAGAAGAATAACGTGAGTTTTCGCGTCCACGTAAAATTTTCCCATCCAAATTTCGAATCCTGTGAGCTTTATCCTAGTGGCGGATTTATGGCGCGTACCGGGGGCCTCGTGACGTGTGGCAGTGCTTCTCAACTTGGGTTACGCGGAGCCTTAGGCTTCCGCTAAAGATTGGGATTCCGTGTGGATCCGCGAAAATTGGGGGAAAAAAGTAAGATTTCTTTACCGCTCAGTTACCCTAAATCTTGAATTTCTCCCTCACACTCAGAGGCGGATTTAAGGGCCCCATAAAAATGTTTGTGTATATAATCTCAGAAACATTGAATGTCTCAATTTAAAAATCAGTGGAACCTCTCTATGATTCCATAAAATTCAATTTTTTCGTTGGAATTAAGGGTTATATTTATTTTGAGGTATTTAACGCATTCGTGAAAGAATTAAATAGCAATCATTAATTATATCCCGAAAAATAGAGCATAACATTCGGAGAAGGAACGTCGCTCTGATTGGCGTTGGTATTATGTTATCTAGTAAATAACGGCTATCAGGTTCTTTTATGTGATGCAGATGTGCTGCAATAATTTCCTAGCCTGCCTACTTTTAATGTAAAGTTTGCAGAAACTCGTGCTTTTGCCTTCGCCTACTCGGGGAAGTCCCCAAATTAAATGAAATGTTATTCAGAGCAGGACGTGTGTTTTCCCATTTTTCGGTTCGGAAGTGATAAACGACGTAGCATTGATAATTTCCTGGCTGTCGAACCCTGTCATTAGTCTGCCCTTCCCCTGCCACCATCGCCGCCGAATTCCTCCGCGAATATAGGGACACGGTTCTACACTTAATGCAAGGTTGTCTAGCTGAGTGTTTTTCAGACTTTTTGACTCGAGACCCAGATGGAGGGAAGACGACATCAGGAAAAGAATATTCTGCCTATAATTTTCATTAAATCGCAATTAAAGGCCATGTATACTTAAAGACTGGGATTGATAAAATGAACAAGTTTCGTTCTCTGTCATTTTCGATATATTTCAGCTGGTTATGCATTGGAGTGCTCACATTTTTCTCAGGAGCCTTGCTACCCAGCACTGGGTCGCGACCCGTACCTTGGAAAACACTGATCTTGGCTATCAAATGTTGTCGCGCATTTCCTCGGGCCGGTAGAGATTGATGAAAACTTTGGTCTTTGCACCTTAACGTTTTCTCTTGAAAGAATTCTCTCTAAATCCATTATCCCTCCTCTTTCACGAGTATTCACCTGAGAACTATCTCTATCTCAGAAAGTGGTGTCCCGAGGAAAAATAAACACGGGAATTTGACGCGTGACACATCCAGTGAATTACGTTCATTATAACGCCTTGATTAGTGGGCGATGGCATGCCAAAGACTAGCCCACGGTTTCGTCGCGAACTATTCGGGAAGAAAGCATTGGAACTTCCCCCTGGGTCAAGTCTTACCCCTGGGTCAAGTCTTCCCCCTGGGTCAAGTCTTCCCCGTCCGTTGGAAACGTCGCATTTTTGGTGGTCACCCGGAGGAGGGGGCGCATTCGCCATGGCGATAACCAAGACCCTCTCATCCACCCACCCAATCGGCGGAAGAACGTTCACATATCATTCTTTCGGTCTACTCTTCCATTCCAAATCTTTCGTTTATTATCCATTCCCTTTCCACCAATTCGCCAGTCCCTCTCATTCTTGCCTCTCTCTCTCCCCCTCTCCTCTCTCCCTCTCCTCTCTCCCTCTCCTCTGTCCCCTCCTCTCTCCCTCTCCTCTCTCCCTCTCCTCTCTCCCTCTCCTCTCTCCCTCTCCTCTCTCCCCCTCCCTTCTCCCCCTCCGCTTCGTTTCTCCAGCTCCTTTCTACCCCCTCCCTCTCCTCTCCCGCTCCATCTCTTTCCCCCCCTCTCCTCTCTATCCCCTCCCTCTCATCTCTATCCCCTCCCTCTCATCTCTCCCCTCACCCTCTTCTCTCTCCCGCCCCCTCTCCTCTTTCCTGCTCCCTTTCCTCCCCTCCCTCTCTCCACCATCTCTCCGCTATCTTCCCCTCCATCTCTATCCCCATCCACCTCCTCTCCTCTCCCCCCCTCCCCTCCTCTCCCCCTCCTCTCTCTCCTCCTCTCTTCCCTCCTCTCCCCCCTCCTCTCTTCTCTCCTCTCCCCCCTTCTCTCTTCCCTCCTTCCCCCTCCTCTCCCCCTTCATCCCCCCTCCTCTCCCCCTTCGTCCCCCCTCCTCCCCCCTCCTATCTCCCCCTCCTATCTCCCCCTCCCATCTCCCCCTCCCATCTCCCCTCCTCTCTCCCCCTCCTCTCTCCCCCTCCTCTTCCCCCCTCCTCTCCCCCCCTCCTCTCCCCCCTCCTCCCCCCCTCCTCTCTCCCCCTCCTCCCCCCCTCCTCTCTCCCCCTCCTCTCTCCCGCTCCTCTATCCACCAATCTCACCCTCCTCTATCCCCGTCCTCTCACCGTCCGCTCTCCCCTTCCCTCCCCCCGCCTCTCTCCCGCTCTCTCCTATTACCTCCCCTCCCTCTCCTCTATTCCCTCTCCCTCCCGTATCTCCCTCTCTCGCCTCTATCTCCCTCTCCCTCCTCTTTCTCCCCCTTCCTCTATCTCCCCCTCCCTCCTCTATCTCCCCCTCCATCTACTCTTTCCCCTTCCCTCTCCTATCTCCATACTCTCTCCCCACCTCCTCTCCAACCCCTCCCTCTCCCTCTCCTCTCCACCTCTTCCCTCTCGAACCCCCTTCCTATCCTCTCCCCCATTCCTATCCTCTCCCCCCATTCCTATCCTCTCCCCCCATTCCTATCCTCTCCCCCCATTCCTATCCTCTCCCCCCCTCCATAATCGCTCTCCCCTTCCCTATCATCTCTCCCCCTCACTATCCTCTCTCCCCCTCACTATCCTCTCTCCCCCTCACTATCCTCTCTCCCCCTCACTATCCTCTCTCCATCTCCTCTCCCCCCCTCCATGTCCTCTCTCCCCCCTAGCACCCCTATCTCCCGCACCTTTCTCCCCTTTACCTATCCTCTCTCTCTCCCCCTCCCCCCTCACTCTCTCCCTCCCCCCTCACTCTCTCCCTCCCCCTCACTCTCCCCCTCCCCCCCTATCTTTCCCCCCTCTCACTCTTCCCCCAACTCTCTCTCGCCCCTCCACACACTCCCCACCCTCTCCCCCTCCCTGTCTCCCCTACTCTCTCTACCTCTGTCTCCCCCCTCACCGCCCCCTTTCTCTCTCTCTCCCTCCTCTCTCTCCCCCTTTTGTCTCCCCCTCTCTCTTTCGCTCTCTACCCCCTTCATATCCCCCTCTCTATCTCTCTCTCTCCCACCCTCTCTTTCTCCCCCACATCCTCTTTCCTCCCCTCCCTCTCCTCTCTCCATCCTCCCTCTCCTCTCCATCCTCCCTCTCCTCTCTCCATCCTCCCTCTCCTCTCTCCATCCTCCCTCTCCTCTCTCCCCCCTCCCTCTCCTCTCTCTCCCTCTCCTCTCTCCCCCTCCCTCTCCTCTCCCCCCTCCCTCTCCTCTCCCCCTCCCTCTCCTCTCCCCCCCTCCCTCCACTATCTCCTCTGTTATCTCCTCTCTCCCCTCTCCCTCTCCTCTCTCCCAACTCCCTCATCCCAGGCATCGTGGATACCAATCGATTCAGCGTGGCGTAGTGCAATGTCCTCCCTCTCTTTTAACAGTCACCCTAGTGACGCTGACCCATCTCCCCTCTCTGTCTCTTCTTCCTCCCCCTCTCGCTTCCTCTCCCCCCCTCGCTCTCTCTCTCTATCTCTTCCCCCCTCTTTCTATCTCTTCCCCCCTCTCTCTCTTCTCCCCCCTCTCTCTCTTCCTTCCCCCTCCTCTCTCTCTTCCTCCCCCCTCTCTCACTTCCTCCCCCTCTTTCTCTCTTCCCCCCTCTCTGTCTTCCCCCCTCTCTGTCTCCCCCCTCTCCGTCTCCCCCCCCCTCTCCGTCTCCCCCCTCTCCGTCTCCCCCTCTCCGTCTTCCCCCCTCTCCGTCTTCCCCCCTCTCTCTCTCTTCCGCCTTCTCTCTCTTACCACCTTTCTCCCCCTCTCTCTCACCCCCTCTCTCCCCCTCTCTCTCACCCCCTCTCTCCCCCTCATTCTCACCCCCCTCTCCCCTCTCTCTTCCCCACCTCTCTATCTTCCCCACCTCTCTATCTTCCCCACCTCTCTATCTTCCCCACCTCTGTATCTTCCCCCCTCTATCTGTGATCGGACTTCTTAGTCTCAATCTCGCCCCACTTAGTCTCAATCTCGCCCCAAATAAGACCATATCAATCAATCTCTTCCCCCTCTCTCTCTCTTCTCAATATCTCTCCCCCTTCCTATCTCCTCCACCTCTTTCCCCCATCCCTTTCTCTCCCTCTCTCTCCCTCCCTCTCCTCTCCTCTCCCTTCCTCCCTAGTCTCAATTTCGCCATAATAAAGTCGTTTGTCTGTCTGTCTGTCCCTCTTTCCCAATCCCTCACTCCTCTCTCTCTCTCCCCTCCTCTCTCCCTCCCTCTTCCCCTCTCCCTCCTCTCTCCCTCCCTCTTCCCCTCTCCCTCCCTCTTCCCTTCTCCCTCTCCCACCTCTCCTTCTTCCCCTTCTCCTTCCCCCACTCTCCCCTCCTTTCCCCTCCTCTCCACCCTCCCCCACCTCTTGCCACCTCTATTCCTCTCTCGCAACCCTCTCTCTTCCCCCCTCTCTCTCTCCCCCTCATTCTCTCCCCCTCATTCTCTCCACCTTATCCCTTTCTTTCCCTCTCTTCCACTCTCCCTCTCTATTTCCCCCTCTCTCTCTCTCCACCCCTCTCTCTCCACCCCTCTCTCTCCACCCCTCTCTCTCCACCCCTCTCTCTCTCCACCCCTCTCTCCACCCCTCTCTCTCCACCCCTCTCTCTCCACCCCTCTCTTTCCCCCCTCTCTCTTGGCTCTCTATCCCCCCTCTATCTTGGCTCTCTATCCCCCCTCTCTCTTGGCTCTCTATCCCCCCTCTCTCTTGGCTCTCTATCCCCCACTCTCTTCTCCTCTCCCTTCCCTCTCTCCCTTCTCCCTCTCCCTTCCCTCTCTCCCTCCCCCCTCATCCCTTTCTCCCTCCTCCCTCTCTCCCTCCCCCCTCATCCCTCTCTCCTCATCCCTCTCTCCCTCCCCTCTCATCCCTCTCTCCCTCCCCCTCATCCCTCTCTCCCTCCCCCCTCATCCCTCTCTCCCTCCCCCCTCATCCCTCTCTCCCTCCCCCCTCATCCCTCTCTCCCTCCCCCCTCATCCCTCTCTCCCTCCTCCCCTCATCCCTCTTTCCCTCCCCCCTCATCCCTCTCTCCCTCCCCCCTCATCCCTCTCTCCCTCCCCCCTCATCCTTCTCTCCCTCCCCCCCTCATCCCTCTCTCCCTCCCCCCTCATCCCTCTCTCCCTCCCCCCTCATCCCTCTCTCCCTCCCCCCTCATCCCTCTCCCCTCCCCACCATCTCTCTCCTCCTCCCCCCGCATATCATCTCTCCCCCCTCCGTCCCCTATCTCCCTCTCCCCTTCCATCCCCTATCTCCCCCTCCATCTCCTCTCTCCCCCTCATCTCCTCTCTCCCCCTCATCTCCTCTCTCCCCCTCATCTCCTCTCTCCCCCTCCATCTCCTCTCTCCCCCTCCATCTCCTCTCTCCCCCTCCATCTCCTCTGTCCCCCTCCATCTCCTCTCTCCCCCTCCATCTCCTCTCTCCCCCTCCATCTCCTCTCTCCCCCTCCATCTCCTCTCTCCCCCTCCATCTCCTCTCTCCCCCTCCATCTCCTCTCTCCCCCTCCATCTCCTCTCTCCCCTCCATCTCCTCTCTCCCCCTCCAACTCCTCTCTCCCCCTCCATCTCCTCCCCACCCTCCCCTCCTTCCCAGCACCCCCACCCCCGCTACCTCCTCCCCCTTTCATACTTCTCTTCCCCTCCTTCCCTGTACTCCCCCCTATCCCCCTCTACCTCTCTTCTCCTTTCCCCCTCATCCCTCTCTCCCTCCCCCCTCATCCCTCTCCCCTCATCCCTTTATCCCTCTCCTCTCCCCACCATCTCTCTCCTCCTCCCCCTGCATCTCCTCTCTCCCCCCTCCGTCCCCTATTTCCCTCTCCCCCTCCATCCCCTATCTCCCTCTCCCCCTCCATCTCCTCTCTCCCCCTCATCTCCTCTCTCCCCCTCCATCTCCTCTCTCCCCCTCCATCTCCTCTCTCCCCCTCCATCTCCTCTCTCCCCCTCCATCTCCTCTCTCCCCCTCCATCTCCTCTCTCCCCCTCCATCTCCTCTCTCCCCCTCCATCTCCTCTCTCCCCCTCCATCTCCTCTCTCCCCCTCCATCTCCTCTCTTCCCCTCCATCTCCTCTCTCCCCCTCCATCTCCTCTCTCCCCCTCCATCTCCTCTCTCCCCTCCATCTCCTCTCTCCCCCTCCAACTCCTCTCTCCCCCTCCATCTCCTCCCCCCACCCTCCCCTCCTTCCCAGCACCCCCACCCCCGCTACCTCCTCCCCCTTTCCTCTCCCCCTTTCATACTTCTCTTCCCCTCCTTCCCTGTACTCCCCCCTATCCCCCTGTACTCCCCCCTATCCCCCTCTAACCCTCTTCCTCTACCCTCTACTCTCCCCTCTTCTCCTCTCCCCCTCTTCATCTCCCCTCTCCTCTCCCCTCTTCTCTCCTCCTCTCCTA